>JARYHS010004224.1:0-24477 GCA_031002005.1 Vandiemenella viatica
CACAGTGGGCAGCAGGGCTTAGCCAGAAATGAAAGTGACAGTAGTTGGGAGATCCATATGAGATGCATTGATAAACACCAAAGACTCGGCGAAGTTGGTCCCATAAAGTCACGAAAATTATCAAAAGTGTAGGCATAAGTATATCTAGAAAAGAAGTAGGGGGCCCCGAAATCAAACTTCGCAGGGGGCCCTGAAATTCCTTAAGCCGGCCCTGCCTCCACCAATGTTGTTTAAGACGTCACTCTGTTGCCGGGTATATCACTTACACTGCCCAGGCTACTACGAATGTTACTGCACAGAAAAATAGTATTTTTTTTCTTCAGGTCGATCCAAACAAAGTACCACATTTATATGATAAGAATTACAATATTTCTATAGTTTTGGTATTGAAATCGAGAACTAACCTCTTCCATATATTTCTATATCCAGATACCCAAAATTATATGCATGCTTGAAATTTATGACACACGTTCCTGTGGTCAAACTTTTTAAGACAAAGTGGACATGAATGTTAAATGAAAGATACCTCAGACGTGGTGCCTCACGAAAGTTACGAAACAATGCATTTCAATAGTAAAAAAAACTTACATTTGCAGTAAAATTGTTCTTGTCAAAGATAGTATCTCCAATCTACAGCAACGAATCTAAAACTAATTCCTCACATCTAATACTGTTGTAACAAAGTAAGTGTTTTTCCACTCTGGTCCAGGATGCATTACAACTTAACCACTGTGCCAGTATATTGTCGCCAAAAATCAGGCGACCTTAATTTATTAATGGAAACTAAATATTTCGCTTCACTGTTACGTAATTTTTCAATCTGGTCTGTTACCACGAAAATGTGGCAACGATTTACATTCATTACAATTGTGTGTAGATACTATATTTGACGTGGACAACTTGAATGGAAATGGCAGTCACTACTGTTTAAGTTGCATCGTTTCGTAACTTTTGTGTGGCACCACGTCTATGGTAGTTTCATTTCACTTTCATGTGCACTTTCTCAAAAGGTATGACCTGAGGAACATGTATGACAAATTTCAAATGAATAGTACAATTCCTTCTTACCTCATTCTTATTTTATTACTGCTAAAACTTCATTATGTGTTCCTGGCATTTCAGCAATCTCCGCTGAAAAAAGACCTGATAAAATAATGCTAGGAAAATATTTTTCATGACTTAATGATGGATACATATCGCCTTGTTGTATTGGTAGAGTTTGAGTGCTTTCGCTGTATACAAATAGGTACCACAATTCAACCTAAAATAACCACCAGAAAGAAAACAAAACGTTTAGGTTGTTATGATCCCTGTACTGACAACATTGTTATGCTGTCATGATATATATGTCAGAAAACCTTTCGGCTAAATTCTAGATAATGGTAACACTAAGTTGAAAACTATTATTATTAACCATAAATAGGTAACACATTAATATGCCAGAATCTACCAAAATTGTCCTATCAGTCTGAAATTTGGTACACACATTCTTTAGGCGATAATATTTGACTAAACTGTATAACATAAGTTTCGAATATATGGAAATGAAGTCAAATCACTTGAAATGTAGATAGATGCATACATGTTATTATGGAAGAAATACAATTTCTAACATGTTAATATTTATTCCTTGTGTTTCTTACTCTTAATTCTTAGGCCAGGTTGCATTTCAACCAAACCGCTATTAGCAACAAAATTAAACCAACTTAAATGCTCCGTTTCAACTATCCGTTACAGTAGAGGCCATTTTTTATCCTGGTAGGTAGACTGCCATGCAACATATCTTAGCGTTGAAATCTGTCAGCTACAAACAGAGAAATTGTAAATGTTACCGATTTTCTACTTATTAAGTATCTACAATTTACATGTGGAAAGCCGTTTTTATACGACAATGAAGACATAAAAAGGCATGGAATAAATATCAACAGCTTTAACCTGCATTTATTGCATAATAACATGTACGCAACTACCTACATTTCGAGTGATTTTACTTCATTTCGACAAATTCGGTAGGTAACGTGACATTTGTAGCTGCCAGAGTATTGAATACGTCACACCCGGAAACAATGAAATCATAAGTAACAGCAGCAAGTTGTGTTTCATCATTATTATCCATGAGGGGGAAAGTAAGTATGGCGATCTAGAATCAACCAGACCGTTGATAGTTCTTGTGATGGGTCAATTCTGGTAGCTACTTCTACGTGCTGTGTGGCACTTAATATAATTTACTGTGGGCTTGTTATTCCAGTAGCTGGCTGTGACATATCAGTCACTGTCATTATGATTTCCATTCTCCATTTATAGGTGGGGGACTGTGAAACATGCGATAATCTAGTAATGCTGGGGATTCTGTACCACTTGTAGTATATCTATAGAGCTGTCAACTTAATTGCACAAGTTATCTACCTCCATATCAAATTACCCGTAAAATGTAACGAGTCTGATGTGTATTTAAAATCATTAATCTTGAACTATTCAGTAAATGTTGGTTCGGTGAGTAACTCAAACATGACAAAAATTTTCACCAAATGTATCGTCAAATATACAAATCACCAATAATTCAACACTAAAAAAAAATCAACAATGTTCATAGAATTATGTGCTCTGCACAGATTTAATCGCAATTGTCAATAAAGGATACGTGCTGCATCTCAGTTATTGAATGTTCCTCTGGAATTGGCTTTTCAAAATTATTTGGAAATTCAGAAATTTTTTTCCCATTAACTGAATTCAGAATAAACAAGAATACTTTCTGAAATTACAGGAAGCAATGTTAATGTTTGTAGCAGTCAAAGTGTTGGTTCAGAAAAGTGTAAAAAAACAACTCAATAACACAATTCTCGGCAATCGATACCATCGTAAACTCTCTTCGTATTAATTGCGTCAACAGTTTTTGCTCGCTTGTGAGATACCGGCCGGAGAAATTTCACAAGTTCCTATCCTCAAATTTATTATCTTTCAAATGAGTGTAACTTTGCAACGAAGGTTGTTGTTAAATTAACTTACCTTCGAGATTTTCGGTTAGACACATCCACTTGCTCGGCAAACTCGTTGATACATTGTGCAATGTGCATCAGTGACAAAGACATATCAGTAATGCATACTCCCTACTACGGGTCGCAAATAACGAAGCTGCTTCTATAACTGTTATTTTATGTTTTTTTTTTTTTAAAAAAAAAAAAAAAAAAGATTAAATGACTACTGCGACTGGAAACCGCACCAACAAAATTGGCAGTTGTTAAAATAACCGGCCACAACATGGAGGAAATTCCTTCCTCCATGGGCCACAACACCAATGTTCCACCTGCCAGATATTGCAACACTGTAATTGATAATCAAACGCCCACTAGAAGAAAATGTATAACCTAATGTATCTGACATTTTTGTACCACTTTATGTTATATAATAGCTTCTGAGGGCATGTTACTATTCTGATTCTTTACCAAGCGTCGTTACTACTTATGCTCCATAAAATGACTTTACGTTGTTAAGTAATTTCCGGCGAGATTCCAAAAAAGAACACATTTCCTGAGCAGAGCGTATATTGGCGAATCAAAGATATTAGGTCGTGAAGAAAACTGTTTGCTATTTGTAACAGTTAACAGAAAGTGTTTTAAAAAAACATAACAGAATATCCATAAATCCTATAAATAAAACGTTTTACGTATAAATAAGTTGTTTTGTAAAATATTATTCGTATCATTAACCGGAATGACAAAGAATATATATCCTACTTTAAATGATAAGTGTGTGGCTGTACAATACAATACAAGAGAGTGTAAGATATCGGTATCGTATTTATGTTTTATATTAACTGGGGCTTTGTTTTGGATGGTTCTGTCATTGTGGTATCTGCATTTTTCACAGAGGTGTTAATGTATGATTCTGCCTTTCCGAAGTTTATTATTGTTCTCTTGGATGTCTCTTTTTTCTGTACTTTCGGATGGCCTAGGAGGTTGTAAGCCTTAGGATCTTTTAGGGGAAAGTTCTCTTTTTACCAGTCTTTTAGAATGAAGAAAGTGAGTAATAGTTTTAGAGCCCTTTTTTCAGTTTGTGGTGGAATCTGCTTTAAATGATGTTATTTGGTTGTTTTTCATAAACCGTTCTTATTTTTCATTATATTCTGTTATTGTATAATTAGTACCTTGTTGTTAAATGACTTTACTAATTTAACAAATGAAACACAATTCAACACACTAGAAACACAAACAGAAAAGCTGGTACAGATATTCGCTTCAATACTCACAAACGGTAGGTCAACCCATGGAGGAAGGAATATATGGAGATGACGCAAGGGACCTTCACCACACACTGGACTGAAACCGGGTAGAGAGAAGTGGGGTGGGGAGGCCGCCATATTGCTGGGCCGCAGAAACATGGAAAATGGCATAAAAACCTCAAGGAAATCATAATACAACCGTAGCACCGCAATTTGATGATGGATTATTATGTAACTCGACGAGACACATCAAAAATGAAGAATAACATTTTTTGATATCGTGCTTAGTTCTTGAGATATACTGTCTCAAAAGTTAAGTGTTTTGGGTTGAAATTCAGAAGAAACATTTCCCATAAGTCAAATTTGATGATAAATTCTTATGTATCATGACGATACAAATAAAATTTTTCGATATCTCGCTTAGTTCGCGAGTTATAATGTCACCAAATTGAGTTTGTTAGGTTATGATGCTGACTGGACCAAAAGATAATTTTGCTTCACTTGCAGATTGGGTGTTTAATTTATTTTACTAATCCTTGTGGTTAGGTTAAAACGCGGCCTGGACCAGAGTAAAAATGTCACCAAAGGCACAAGGAACTATACCTGTAACTAATTTTTGATAGTTGATATCTAGAGAACTAAGGGAGATATATAAAAATTATCTTGGTTTTTGATTAGTTTCGTCAATTTACATGAGAATCAATCATCAAATAGCATCACCATGGCCATAATAGTGCTGCCCATCTCAACACACAAAATACAATTTAACCTACAACAACAATGACAATATCAGGATTCATAGTTCATGTAGCATAAATTATCACAACTAATTTCAACATATACCTTCAGTACAATTAATTTCATCGTACACTTGTAGTGTAAACTGAAACTTGAGTAAGCCTGCAGAATACCATATTCACTGTGTCGCGATGTAAACATGACCCACTTAAATTAAATTTTCAACACTTGTCTACAATAAGGCTAGCTTTTCAGGTGCAAAATAGTAACATATGCTAATTTTATACACTACACCAACAAACATTTGAGAACGATATGATTCTATTGAGAGCAATGAATAAATTTATAGCGAATGGCCCTAATGTTACCTGTCAGATACTTCAAGAACGATAATTACAATGTTACTTACTTATGAAACGCTATTCCAGGTTTTTTCCTATCTTGTCTGTTTGTGCAACCATATGCAACACAACTTGGCATTATAGAAAACTTTAGAATATTAGAAAATGAAATATTCTCAGCAGCATACACAGTGCAAACAGCCCAATGTTTTGCGACTCCTATGGCCGCCAGTGGCCGCAGCGCGTGCTCAGTTGGAGACGAGTGTTTTTTTTTTTTTGAGGTTTCACCAATTTGGCATTATTTCGTCTCCATATATTCCTTCTTCCATGCGTCAGCCACAAAAACAGAGAGATAATTTAACAGAAAATAAAATCCAGACACAATAACACAAAAAACTAAGTTGGCACTACTGCAATCACAAACATAATAAACACTCAAATAAAACAAGCTTTGTTTAGTATATATGTGTAAATTCGCATGAAAACATTAACAACACCAACAAGTGAGGCTTGTAAAACAACAATTGAAAGAATGTTCAACTGGAACATTAAGAATGTAAAAATTATGTTCCAGACCGGCATGTAAGGATTATCACTATATTTATAATTTGTATTGTAAATAATAATTGTAATGATACACATATAAGATCATACATGTACAGCAACTGATAGTGCACCGCGCCTTAAGGGCGAAAAGCGCCTGGGGAATAAAAAATAATACTCACCAAAACAGTAATTTGCAGACGGCGTTTAATTTATAAAATTTATTGTTCGGAAACTACGAGAGGGTACCCAAAAAAACCGGAAATATTTTTTTAAAAGCACTATATTTTCAAATTTTTCAGAAAACAACCTTATCCCCTTCAAAATACTCCCCATTACAACTAAAACTTTTGTCCCACCGGTGCTCCCACTGTTCGAAACTTTTTCTGTAGTCATCTTCAGGCCCACCGTAAGCGGGCGTGCAAGGCGTGCACCGCAGGCGGGCGGCACGTCGAGGGGAGCGGCAAATAGAGTGATCAACAGTCACCACCCCGCGATAGTTGCCACTCCATTGTCGCCGCGACGAAATTTGTAGTGTATTATATAGCGGGCGAGCTTTTATTTAGCTCAGCTGCTGTTTCAGGCGGTCGGCGACACTCGGGGTGGCAACAATGGGGGCGGCAAATAATGTTCGAAGGGGTGGCAATCACCCAGTTTTTTGACCCGGCTCGGAAAATTCCTAGATCCACCGTTGGTTGTAGTTAGACAGGGGGCGGCATAATCGGAATTACACAATGGCACTTAAACTGCTAGCGGCGGGCCTGGTCATCTTTAGAAATGGCTGAGGGATCCTCACTCGTTTTTTCTTGACCCCTTCAATATGTTCAAATTGGTGTCCTTCCATGCCCCTTTTAATGCGTGGAAATAAGAAAAAGCCACACGGAGCCAGGTCAGGCGAGTAAGGTACCTAGGGCAGCGGAACCAAGCCATTTTTATCCAAAAACTACCTAACAGAGACAGCTGTGTGTGCAGGTGCATTGTCGTGGTGGAGGAACCAGTCTCCCGCCTGCCATAAATCGTGTCTTTTTCAACGAACACTGTTGCGTTATTTTCTTAAAACTTCCATATAAAAGCTTTGATTGACGGTCTGATGTAGGGAAACCAACTCTGAATGAACCACACCCTATGCATCAAAAAAGCAAATGAGCCTTGTTTTGACGTTTGATTTGACTTAACGACTTTTTTTTTTTTTGGACAGGGTGACAATGACGTCTTCCATTGGCTTGCGTGTTGTTTTGTTTCTAGGTCGTAACCATAGAACCGTGACTCATCGCAAGTAATTACCTTTGACAGAAAATCTGAATCAATTTCAATCACTTGTTTCAAATCACGTCGTATTTCAACGTTCTTTTTGATTGTCAGTCACAGCCTGTGGAACAAACTTGGCAGTAACCCTTTTCATTCCCAAATCTTCGGTTAAAATTCGCTGAACCGAGCTCCAAGATAGCCCACTAATCTCTAACAATTGATCGATTGTCTGTCAACGATCTGAGAGCACAAGCTTTCGATTTTTCAACATTTTCGTCAGTTTGGGCAGTTGATGGACGTCCAGAACGAGGTTTGTCATCAATCGACATGTCGACAGTTTTAAACCGAGCTAACCACTCGTACACTTGAGTTTTTCCCATAGCGTCATCTTTGTAAGCTGTTTTCAACATTAGAACAGTTTCAGTAACATTTTTGCTGAGTAGAAAACAAAATTTCACAGCTGCACGTTGGTCACTTTAACTTGCCATCTTCAGAAACGAAACAATAATAAAACAGCGCTAGCAAAAACAATCACTGCAAATTAACAGAACAAGTCAGGTCGAAACACAGGCGGCATTGAATTGACAATGAGTTGCGCTATATACGCCTAGCGGCATAAACGCGTACTCACAAGCTCCGCCCACGGCAATGCTATTCCGGTTATTTTTGGTTACTCCCTCGTATAGAAAAATAGCCCTGAACCAAATTAATATTGTAAGTTTTCGTCACACATTTCCAATGGCCACATATTGGTGCCGAAAAATTCAACACCTCAATTTTCACAAGGCAATCCTGAGCATCAAATTTAATAAGTTATGCATACGATAAAACCTTAAGCCGACTTGTGCAAACGTAACGGTCATGAACTGCTCTAAACCGACACAGCAAGCAAAAACAATAGCAAAGAAACCCAATGAATTCGAAGGGAAATAAGAGCAATTAATAGCAAAAAGCACATCACAACAAAGCACTTTAAATCACACACCTACAACTTGCTACACAATGGGGGTACTTGGCTAATTTTGAGAAAATAGTAAGTATTGTAGCTGTGCTACTACTAAAACAAAAAATATATTATTTCCTGAAAGAACAAATGAAAAATTTTACTTTTTTATTTGCTGATTTGAATATTGGTGCTAAAAGGCTCGCAGCTGTCATTTCGTCACTTGTAACGTCACATCTTAGTACATGCTGCTGTAGACAAAGTGGAGGTTTGCTTATTTCTTTTTTTTTTACTGCTGAACGTCTCTTAACAACGAGGTCTATAGAGACGGGAAAGGATGGGGGGGGGGGGGGGCACGGAATGTGGCCATGGCCTTTTTGAAGGAAGCATCCCGGCATTCACCTGGAGTGATTTAGGCCACGTCAGGGCACGTTGATACAAATTTGTCTTTCAGAAGCTTAACTACATTATTTTACGAAATATCTTTGACCAAACGGTGCACAAAAGTTCAGTTTCAGTAGTCACATATGTTCAAAGTGAATGTAATCAATTGGTTAAACACTTTATATTGATAAACACTTGGGTGTACTGTGCTCCTACTCGTTTGTCTGATGATATGTAATGAGAGTTCTGTTTTTCATCCAGTCATGAGGCAGGATAGTACTGCCCCACTTTTTCAATGCCATGATTGAAGCTGGTAGTTGTGTCGAACTCGCCATATGCATGCTCATGTGTGGATGTTTGTGCGTCTTCTTTCTCTGAGTGGATGTGCGCCTAAATATAGATAGAAGCCTACTCGACGTAGAGATTTCACCATCAATGTATACTTGTAACCACTGTTTCTACAGGGAGTAGACACACTTCCATTTCGCAGTGACTGTGCTCTTTATAGTTTGCTGCCGTTTGTGTTGGGATACAAACTGTCTGCCACGCGTTGTTCAATATAAGCCTTTCAGGACAAAATTCATTTACTGGAGAGGGTGATGAGGGGCTGTACCAGAGAGGTAAAGGACTTGGATTACATACCCACGATCAGACCATTTCTTGCAAATAATAGTAAAACATGGAATCCAAATTTTTGGATATCAAACACAGGATGTAGAGGTGAGGGGGTAGGTTAGCTAGATTTTTCGGTGGAAATGACCTCAGAATATAGTCAGCAACTGACATAATAAAGAAGCTGGGTTGGATGTCATTGGAAGATTGGAGGAGGGTAAAGAGCGTGTGCAATGAGCGTGTACAATGAGATTAGAATGTATATTGGGGAAATAATTCGGAGTGATGCGTTGAAGGGAAAAGTTGGGCATGACTGCAAGCGGCCAATTGATTTAGATATAAGGCATACATTGGTGATGAGGTATGGGTGGTTAAATATCCAAACACCAACTTTTATTTACGAGTGTGATGCAATACTTCAAATCAACTAGTGAAGGAGAGATAAGAATAGAGAAATATGGTACCGTACTGATGCTTATGTGAATTCTTTTTTCCCTCCTGCCATTCAGAGTTTGAGTGCAGTAAGTAGAGATTAGCATTATCTTCCTTACTTCATTTCTGTCAATAGTTCTGAGACCGCATATTTTTTTCATGATTCTTGCCATTTCGGTATATATTGTCCATTGAACGCAATTGAGCAGACTATATTGTTGAGAGGCAAAGCGGGAAAATACCAAGCATGATGGTTTGGGTGTGGAATTGGCTATAATATACTATCCTCCTTACTACATATTGAGGGCAGTCTGAACAGCAACCGCTACATCAGGGAGGTTCTGTCCTTCCTGTAAGCAGCTCAACATACCATATTTCAGAAGGACAATGCCTGGCCACACGCGGTGAGGAATATGCATGCCTGTTTCCGTGGTCTGCACGTTTGTCTGACATGCTGCGTATCGAATATATCTGGAATATGGTTGGTCGGCAACTTGTTCGTTCTGTTCCTCCAGCAACCACTGTCGATGCTTTGCGCCTAGGTCATGTGTTCCCCAGCATCATATCCAGGTTCTCCTTGATTCCATACCTTGACGTCTAAAGGCTCTGTTTTGCAGCACGTGGTGGCTTCACGCTGTACAAAATTTTAATTACTTTAATATAATTGCGATGGAGCAAATGCTTCGTTGTCAATTTTCCTACACGCCCCTTTTTTCTCATTTCCACGTCCCACCAACTTTTAACCTCTACTAATTTGAACTTTAAATTCTTTCAGTGTTTTTGGTAAATTATTCATCATTTCTATTGGTAATTTATTCCCTTCCCTAACAAAGAAAATTTCTAACACCCTTGTGCCTGAAATTGAATGCTAGCTTGTGGTCATGGTTATCTTTACCCTTCCATGCACCTGTATTAATTCTCCCACCAGTATCTTTCCATGCCTTATCATGTTCAAAGTGCATGCACAGTTTGGTAGTTCTGTATTTGTCAATTCCCAAATCTGTGGAATAAATTTCATTGTAATCACGTGTCTCCGTCAAGCATATTCAGGCTCCCTTTGATTTTGGACATATCTCTCTCTAAATAACTGTCCTGTTAAGTTTTCGAATGTTTCTGTATGTATAATATGTCTAATAACATGGTTTTTGCGGGATTTTTTTTTGATTCCGTGCATCAACTGAAAAAGACAATTTATGAACATTTCGCCTATCAGAGCGTGAATCAAAGTAATTTTCATAAGTTTCACCGCTTTGACCGACCAGACCAGTCAGTGTTACACAAAGTTCAGTCGGTGCGAAACCACTCAAGAAATTCCTCGTAGGCATGAAAGGGGGCTATCTCAGCATGTGAACGTGGTAGAATTACTGGAGTCCGGAAAATGTGTTTCTTGTACTGTGAAATTGCGAGTCGAATGGCACTGGGACTCTAACAAGAGCCAGACACAGTCAGCATATTAAATGACAGCCCACCACAGGTAACGATAAACTCACTTCTGAGTCGATTGTCCTTGGCCTCATATTAATGTCGATCCACCTAATTGAAGCCTGCATATGTTTTCTGTGCTGGAATCTGGTGGTCAGGTGGTGGATTATATATTTAGGCTATCAGTAAGTTTGTGTCATGTTGTCTTGCTATTTCCAACTTTATTACCTCCAAATGACTGTGCTGTATCGGTAATGGAACGTGCCTAGCAGGTATGTCGTTTTCTAAAATAACTGCCGTCTCGGTTATGTTTTGCATGAGTAGTATAGCCTGTTTTTTTTTGTCTGTCGTGGTCCATGTTATGTTTTTTTCCTTACAGATACAGCCTGTCAGTATCATCTTACAGTGGTCTGAGTCCAGATAAAGTAACAAATAGGAATTTACTGCATGAAATAGACAAGGGAGGTTAACAGCTTAGTACTAGATCTCTCTAAAAGTATTGAGATGCTGAGATTAGCTTCCAAATGTGTTGTGTAAAATCTTTGAAAAGACGATGACTAATAGAAAACTAGGTTGGAGGCTAAATTAACAATATATGCTAGTAATTAGAGTAATTATATTTTCAGAAGAAGCGTCTACAGAAACATAAAACATGGAAAATTCGGTCAGCGTGCTTGATTTTGTACAGAGATTAGCGTTCACCCTCCGAGCTTTATTTAGAAAATGCAACTGGGCAGGATGTCTCACAGGTAGGTCCTGATGTCACAGAAGTAGTATCTACTGGAAAAAATACCTGCTGAGATCACTGATATGGTTACAAGTGGTGTAGTATGCATGTTTCAGAAATTGATATATCACCCCAACTCCGTTCTACAACAACGTCATTATGCTCGTATTCACAGTAATGTGTGAAGGAAAGACAATATGAAGAAATTTTCGGCTACATCAAGAACACCAACCTGTCAGTTAGTTGAAAGTTTTACAGCGGACTATAAATGTAGATTTGTGGAAGTGTTGGACTTAATGTTGTCGGGGAACGCAAGCAAAAGAGTTTGTATAGCTGCAAGGTATTTCATCAAGCAAGTGCAGAATTCCGTAACGGTGGGTGCACTTCGAATTCCTGACTAAAATATTTCTGGCTATTGCTTCCTGGTGTGATTGCTTTTTTTTTATTCCCCGTATAAATAAATTGGTGTATATTTTATGAGAAAACAACGCATTCGGCATTACAATGGATTACTATGCCTCCTCTGTCAGGATCCAGGCAACCTTTGAGTTGTGGTCTAAGTTAATTCAGTAGATTCGTTGTTGTTATTGTTTTAGGGTGCGTCAACGACTGCGTTATTAGGTTCGTAATGTCATATATGCTTCCAAAACACTTTTACCAGGTTTTAAACAATGATGATTTGGTGACACGCAAAAACATTTTGAGCCATCTGCCGCATACGCCAACCATACCGGTCCGTAACTCGCTATTCTGTATTTACACTGTTCAGTGTCTCCTGCTCGCTTGAGAGAAACGATGTAATCTGTAGCAATTAGGTCTAGGTCACATGGTTGGTGACCATTGAGAACCCTTTTTCTTTGTCTGCTGGTGCTGTTACTAGTTCTAAATGTCAGAATATACGAATATAGTATTATCCACCGATCTACTAAAGAGATAAGATGTGTGTGTTCAGGTGGCATAGTACTTAATTCGATGATACTGCTTCACCTGATGAAGTGAACTGAGCTAGATATCGCACTATTGTGTTTTGAAGAAACTATTCACTTTGAAAATCCGCGAACAATCGCCGACTGCTATAACTTTATATCCAAGACTGTTTATAAAAATTAAGGAAAGAAGTACTCCTATCACACTTACTCGAATCGACATCTTGAGTAGAAGAGGCTTCCCCATAAACATCGACATATTGTGTACAATTATAATAATAATAAAATAAAAAACTTTTAATGTAAAATGTTTTTAGATAGCTATCAAAAATTTCCAAGTATAAGTTTAAGTGCAATTTAGAAGAATTTAGAATTCTGTATGTGGTTTTATCCTTCATTACGATTAGATAAATTATTTCATTATTTTATTATTATTTTATTATTTCACTTTTGACACTAACAGAGCATAATGTGGGGCCTTCAACTCACCGACACGTAGAGCATTCAAGAGATCGGCAAATGTTGTATCACCTTGATGTCACATGTTCTCTGTCAACTCAACAAGACTGAAGAGTCGCCACAAGTGAGTTGCCGGAATGAATCTTTCAGGTTGGTGAAATGTCTGAGCTCCTCGAATAGGTGGACTGAAACAAAACCCCAAAAACCAAAGTACTGATGCCACCAAAGGGTCATTTTCCTTCTTTTTCAATTGTCGCAATCTACCATCAATCATGCACAACATTTCGTATGGAACCATGGAAATCTCATCGATGAACAGAAATTCTATGTCCTTCCATTGATTTCGCAAGACTTTCAAATAGTTACCAGTGAGTGGTGCCAAATTTCCTAAACATTTTCCGTCTTTCTCAACTGGTAATTTAAATAGTGTGTGTAGTGTTGTTCCACCAACAAGTTGTGCAGCTATATCGGTCAATGCACCAACTTTTACTGTCTCCTTACCATAACAGCGATTGACTTGTTCTTTTAGTGCATTAAATGTGAATGTTTTCATAACTCCAGCCCCTCCTGTAACAAACATTCTAATACCATCAGGACTTCAATTCATTTGATCCTGGATACTGTGAGTTATGGTGTCATAAATTCATTGCAGCACACACATTCTGAAACTGTTCATTTGTCATTGTCTGTTCATTAACTTCATCTTCAAGTTCTACTTCAACAATTTCCTCTGAATTTTCAAGAAGATTGAAAGCATATGCCTGATTAAAAGCAACCTCAAGTTGTCTATCTCTTGCACGGTGTATTTCAAGATATGCATTTGTATGTCTCAATTGCTATTCTGAAGCAAGAAAAGCCTCACGTGCATTATTATGCTCATCAATTAAGTCATATTCAGAGTGAAATGGTACATATTGTACGAGCAGACTATAGAAATAATTTTCTGGGTCCGTCTGCATTTGAAAAAATGGCACTCGTACAATAGCTGGAACATTTCTGATAACCATTTTAGTGTTGTTAACTAGATTTATGAATCTTTGTCTTGTTGGTTGTTCTTCCTTTCCCGCATCAATGCTTTCTTCCCTATCTCCCGCTTTCTTTGCATAACATGACTCAAAATTCATTGAAAATTCAAGTAGACACATATTTTTAAAATCATAACCCTGTTCTTGATGTCTTGGGCGATTAGCATATCTCTCAAATAAGATTGAGCAAAGCCCTACTGCTTGATTATCCTCAAATCTCAACACTCGATATCGCTGATCGGGCTTTCTTGTATTCACGAACACACACTTTCTTGAACTAGAACGAAGTGGCAGGTCACAAAGTCGATAAACACATATGCACGCGGTAACTTGTCGCTCTTTCAAAATCCGCACGCATTATTTAAAGAGCTTCGTTGTAATGTTGGTTTAATCTTGACAAATTTGACGGATAGCTTGAACAACACTTTTGTTTACATCTGATGGTTCCGTCTTCAAAATATATTTGGCAATGTAATGGGCAATAGATTCATTTGATCCGCATGGTTGTATATCCATATTAGCATTCCAAAACTTAAGAATCTGTTGCTTATAATTATTGATCCATTTCTCATTTCTTGTTCGTTTTAAAGTTCAAAACTTCCTCCATTTCGAATAAATTCATTTGAACTCGGTGGTGCAATACAGTTTGTTTACATGGGTCACGACGAAAAGCAAATCGACATGTATCAGAGTTGTTCTTATAACATGTATGCATATGGCGATGAATTTGGTTCAGTTTGACGAGTGTTCTTAAATCTCGATCTCCTTCCTCCCTTGGCAAGCGGCATGAGATCACTTGGTCGATGTACACAAGTCCTTCTTGAGTTTCAAAAAATGGAGCGTTTTCAATCCATGCTACAAGGTGAATATGTGGACTTCCACTGCTCTGAAACTCAATTCGATACCAGAAATCAATGATTTTTCCACCAAGAAGATCATCATTACGTTTAATTTGTTTTATGAAAGCATCAACCCAACGTGAAAAATGTCGGCTCAACACAACAGGATACGATTCAATCAAACGTTGCACTTCATCGACGTTTAATTAGCTAGGATCTTCATTGAGTCAGCCATCTGCAATCAATAAAGCTTTGCGCATGTCAGTCAAATTCAAATCATTACAGCTCCAAGTAAGAAACCAAGTTGGAGGACCAAGACATCGAATAAATGCATTTAATTCATTATGAGCTTTTCGCCAATATGATGCAGATCCTCTGAGATTCTTTGAATATAAATGAAGATGTTCAACAATACCGTGTTGTCCACGTACAGCTCTGCACACATGCATTGATTGTCGAATGCACTCTATGATATTCAAACATCGATAGCGCATAAAACAAATAATCTGTCTTTTGAAAACGAGTATCCGAGTCTAGAATTCGCTGCTGAAAATAATCGAGTGGAGTAATTTTGACCGAACGCTTTTCGTTCAAACCATTTTTGCTATAGGGGAAGATATAGAACCATGAAAATTCCTCTGCTTTTAACTCCAGATTTACATTTATAATATTGTACTTAGTTTTGTAAAAAATTTCGTTAACGTTTCTACTTTCTTTAAATTCGTCATTAACATCTGGCTGCTCGTGATCAATTGGTGCCATTACAGATGTTGCACAGGAACGAATTGCGATACATTTACTAGCTCTGGTTCTAGATCATTCTTTTCAGTAGAAACTCGATTGACATTTATTAATGGATGTCGTTCTGAATATTTATGCATTGGTACAACCCTTTCTTTTAGAGAAAATTGATTGCATTAATTGAAAATTGTGTATCTGCATTGAAATGTGCAGTTCGGCGGATAATACGAAGAAACTGATCAAGAGTGTCGCATTCGATGATACATGCTTTTCCATTTTAAGCTCCAATTTTTTTTCCCCTTCAGTCCGCATGAATGAGAAACGGTGAAGTAAAACTTTTCATCCTAATGCATGAGACCATATGCACTACCTACAACTATCAAAATACCAACATTATGTTCGACGAACAATAAATCTATCGAAGACGAAGATTTAAGAGATTAACTCCATCGTTTTCCCTGTCGCATAAACTGCCATTGAAGGCACCATCTAAATCATTATATTCAACAGCAAAGAGATTATCGAACATAAGGATATTAAGTCTTACAACATTAAGATTTCTGATATCTAAATAGCCGCGATTATCAATTGGAAAAGCACCTGGTTGATTTTTAGTTTCACTGTCAATCCGTTCCTAAAATCTATCGCCTTCGACCATGTTTCGATTCAAAACATTTGTATCCCATTGGCTCCGTGGAAGAATGGCAGCAAAAATTCAATTTGCAACAACTATGGCAAAGCATTGATGTCCAGTATGTTCAGATCGGAAGATTTCATTAGTTTGATTCCAGGAAGCACGTACGATTCGCGATAAATCATTACTTTCCATATAGGAACTGCCAGTTGGAGCATCAGTAGCTTGGTCATCAGATTCGTCGGGTTGTTCCGGCTGAGCTGGATAACGTGAATGATATCCTGCGTCTTTAGTCGAGCAAATCGATTTACTTGTACGTCCTTGTAAAGTGGGTTATTTGCAATTAATCAATCAAGCGCTGTGTAGACACGATCCGGCGACATGTTGTAATTTATTGATAAATTTAAGTTATTCAGAGTTTCAGGTACTACAACCATTCCTACATCTGTGCTCGATCGAGGAAGAATTTCAGGCAACTTTTCACTGCCTTCAAAAATATCGAGAGCAAATAATATTGCACGTCCTTTGAAACCGTATTGACCAAATCTACCTGGAAATTTGATCACTTTGACATTAGGAATGATGCGCTGAAATAAACGTTGTTCTGGTTCCATTAATGCTGCAATTTCACCAGGAATATCCCCTGGAAGCAAGTTATTCAAATACACCTTAGATGGGGGATGACTCTTTGAGCTTTTCAAATGCATATTGCATCGATGACACACAAGTAAATCATTTTTAGCGACAAGTTCCGGTGGCAAGTATGACTTTGGCAAAGCCAAAGATAATTTAGTACCTATTTAGGGTTGCAGTTTTTTTGGCAGATATCACAACATCACAACACTTGTCACAAAAAGTGATTATGTTTGATTGAAAGTCTGAGTCATCAGCTAAAAGTTGAGCATAAGCCTCAAGTCGACATCGTAATCTTGCTTCACGTTACCGACTTGTCTCTCTACTTCGACTCTAAATCGACTAGATTCCAATCGAGAGCTATGCTGATTAACCGTTTCGTTTGCTCTTGCTTTGGCGTGTCGTTGTGCGTCACTAGCAAGTCGAGAAGAGTATGTGAACGAGTTCTCGATGGCTCTTGCATGTGCCTTACGTTCTTTATCATTAGTGCGTTCGACATTACGCTGATGTTCATCAACTTCTGTTGCTCGGTTCCGACGTTTGGCTAATCTTGCAGACCGATCTGCTTCTAATTTCTGTTGAAGCGTTGCAAGTCGCTTTTGCTTCTGCTTTACTAAGCGTCTCTTGCGTTGAGTGGCTGTCTCCTTTACCATAAGAGAAACTTTTTGCTGTGTCCGCACGGCGGCCGAAATGTCAACACGGCGGACGGGCGGTCGCCCGGAGACGATCAAGCGAGAACCAGAGCAAAGTCCAAGATGAGCTGCGCAGAGTCGAAGGAAGAAACCGAACGTAGACTGGGACACACACTGATCTGAGTCCAATATGCGATACACAGAGTCCAAAGGAGTAGCCAAACGTAAGCCGAGATGCGCGCTGGTCAGAGTCCAATAGGCGATGCACAGAGAGACGGAAGCGAATCTGAGTAGAAGTGAACACATCACTGTCCTAAGTGGTTTTTTTTAAATTGTTTTTTCATTCCTTCCCCGGTGGGGAAGGCGGGCTGGCAAGCGCATTGGTAGCGCTCTTCAGCCTAGTGAGTTACATGATATACAATTTGTTTTTTACATATGCAATTGCTTACAATCAGACATTATAGTTGGATTTACAGTTGTTTTACTTTTTTTTAAGAGCGGTTCTGGAGTTGGTACTTCAGGCTGATTGGCTTATAGTGTGGGATATATTTTTGGGCGCTTCTGTCGCTCGGATATGGGTGGCGGTCGGTCGATGTTTTGGGTGAGAATGAGGATGTTCAGGAGGTGGAGAGTGGGAGGTATTTGTTTGTAGTAGTTGGGGAGATGGGGTGGTTCGGTGATTAGCTTTAAGGTTATAGGATTGTTGTTATGGATACTGTTGATAGCATATTTGATACGGAGCGATTCGAGGTGGATGAGGATGTGGGGGAATTTTATAAGGCTGTATAGTAGATTGGTAGGTGATGGTAATCAGATGTTCTATTATTTGCAGTCTATTGTAAAAACGGTCGGGAGCGGATATCCATGAAAGGTGACCATAGGTGAGAATAGGGCGGAGAAATGCTTTGTATGTATTGATGATGATGTTGCTGCGGAGTCCCCATGATGTGCCAGTGAGTGATTTGAGTAGATGGAGGAGGGTTTTTGCTTTTGCTATGATTGTGTTGAGGTGGGGTGTCCAGGTTAGGTGCCGGTCTAGGGTTATGCCTAGATATTTCACTGTAGGTTGCTGCGGGATGGGATGGTTGTAGATGGTGATGTGAAAATCCGTGAGGCGGTATCTTCGGCTTGTTTTGCCGAAAATTATTGCTTGCGTTTTGTTGGGGTTAATGATCAATCTCCATCGGTTACACTACTGCACAAATTTGTTGAGTTCTGTTTGTATTGCTTTTGGGATTGTTGCAGTGATTTATGGACGGCTAAGTATGCGGTATCGTCGGCGTACTTGAGGATGTAAGTTGGTGGTGCGGGGAAGGGTATGTCCGGAAATGTATAGAATGTATAGGAGGGGTGAAAGAACAGATCCCTGGGGGACACCTGCGGTAGGGGAGTAG
The DNA here is from genome assembly GCA_031002005.1 of Vandiemenella viatica. Lineage (NCBI taxonomy): Eukaryota > Metazoa > Arthropoda > Insecta > Orthoptera > Morabidae > Vandiemenella > Vandiemenella viatica. The sequence goes on from JARYHS010004224.1 coordinate 18,893, forward strand.
GTACAGGAAAGGAAGTTGTTGATAGTTACAAAGGAGGTGCGGTGTGAGAGGAAGGAGGCTATTGTACGGATGAAGGTGATGGGTAGGGCGAAGGTTTGGAGTTTGAAGATGAGTCCAGCGTGCCATACTGTGTCGAATGCTTTTTCGATATCTAGCAGGACGAGGATTGCGGATCGGTGGGTGTTCAGGTGGGTAGTCAGGAGGTGTACTAATTTCAGGAGTTGATCTTGAGTTGACAATTTCGGGCGGAAGCCGCACTGGGCTGGGGATAGGAGTGAGTGTTGGGATAGGTGTTGATGGATTCTTTTGGATAGTATTGTTTCGAAAATCTTGCTGAAAACGGAGGTGAGGCTGATAGGTCGGTATGAGGTGGGGTCCTGATTTGGGCTTACTTGGTTTGGGGAACATGAGAATTTTAGAGGTTTTCCATTTGGGGGGGTAGATGCCAGAGTATAGGATGTATGTGAATAGGAGAGCTAGGAGTTGATGAAATGAATGGGGTGCTTCTTTGATGTGTCTGTAGGTGATGGAATCGGGACCGGGTGCTGTATTTTCTTGGTGTGAAGGACGGAAGGATGTAATTAGTAGTGATGGGGGTGTTAAGCCCAGTGCGGCTGACATTATGGATGTAGTTGTAGTCGGGTTTGAGGGGGGGTGAGGAGGTATCGGCACGCTGTTCTATTATGGCGGAGTCTGTATAATCAAAACGGGGTCGTTGGGTGTGGTATGGACTTTCTGGAGTTGGTCGGCGAAGAGATTTGCTTTTTGGATGTCATTCGATACGGGATGGTTGTTATGTAGAAGGGGGTAGGTGGGTGCGGTTTTGAGGCCAGTTATACGTCGGAAGGTGGACCAGTATTTGGAGGAGTTCTGAATGTATTGTAGGCTTAGCTGGTTGCAGGTGTCCCTCCAGGTGCGGCGTTTATGGGCGGTAATGTAATTGCGAACTGTGCGTTGGAGCTGGCGGTGAAGGGTGAGGAGCTGATGATCATGGGTGCGTTGATAGGTGCGGAATAGTTGTCGTGAAGTATGAAGAAGTTGGAGGGCTCGTGCTGGTAGGGATGGTTTGTGAGGGGTGATCGGGGTCAGGGGAATATGAGCGTCGGTGGCGTCAGTAATGGTGCGTTCGAGGAAGTCTGCAGTTTGTAGTAGGCTGTCTGTGTCGGTGATATATGGGTTGTCTGTGTCAATTTTGTCGTTGATGAATTTTCTATAATTATTCCAGTTAGCCTTGTGATAATTCTGGATGTAACGGTGGGGTATCTGGTTTGGTGGACGTGGGATGTTTGGGGGGTTGTATTGGATGGCGAGCATGATTGGAAGGTGGTCGCTGCCAATGGGGTCCAGAACATGAAGGGTGGAGTGGGTGAGGATGTTTGGGGAGGCGATGACGATGTCGGGGGTTGTATTGGATTCGGGGCGCGTGGGTGATGGGATGTTAATGAGATCACCTCTCATGGCTGCTAGGTGTGATGGAGTTGATGAAGTTCTTGTTGGGTAAGGCTGTTGATATTAATGTCGGCCATGATGATATATGAATTGTAGTGGTTGTCTATGTAGGAGAGAAAGTTGATTGGTAGTGGAACGCGGGGCCGGATGTTAATAGTGACTAAGGTGACAGTGAGGGATTTTAGAAATACGGTGGCGATGACATGTTTGGATGGATAATTTAGGGGTGGGTGTATTTGGGAGGGGATGTGATTATTATATCAATGGCCACGCCTCCGCGTGCCGCCCGGGTAGGATTGTCAGATCGGATGAGGTGGTATGGGGACATGCGGATCTGGTGATGAGGTGTGAGGAAGGTTTCGTTTAGTAGGAGGCAATGGATGTCGTGTGTGGTAAGGGTGTGTAGGAGGAGGTTTTTGTTGGTGGGTAGTGAGCGGATGTTATTGAATAAAATGTTATGATAAAGTGGCATATTTGGGCTTTCGGTTGGGTGGGGAGTTGGAGGGCTTTAGACGAGAGTTCTAATGGAAGAAATTGGAAATGGACATTATTGTGTGAATAGGTGGCATTGATATGAATTCCGAAGACTGCTCTGGCTGCTATTGATATTTGGGAGAGTGTGTGGTCGCGTGAAAAGGGGTTTAAGTTTTGTAGGGTGATAGTGATGAATCTTAAGATGTCCTCTATTGTTGGTGGGGGGCGTATGGAGTTGGTGGGTGGCGTAGGAGGGTCTATTGGTCGGATGGGTACGGTGAGTTCGGCTTTTGTAGGTGCTGGTTTTGATTTGCATTTGAAGGAGTAGGTGGGGTGATTTTCGTTACAGGTATTGCAGGTTGGGGTTTTTTGTAGGTTCGGACATGTTTTTAGGAAGTGGTTTTCCTTGCAGTGCGGACAGATAGGGGTGTTTTTGCAATCAGAGGTAAGGTGGTCGTTATATTTTAGGCAGCGTGCACATCGAGTGGGTTGAGGGGAAGGGGTTTTAGACGGTTCCACTCTGTATTTTTGATGATAGATTAAGGCTCCATTGTTTAGCAGTTGGTCAATGGTTGGCACGTCTTCTGTGAATATTCTGACCATGTAGGTAGGTCCTAGACTGTTTTTGATACGGAGGGCTTTTCTGACATGTAACTCATTGTTTGAATTGAGCTCAGCGACTACTTCTTCTTCCGTTATTGATGGGTCTACCCCACGGATGACGGCAGTGAGTGTGGGGGGTCGTTTTGGCGGTGTTGGTTGCTTTGGTGGGGGTGGGGCGACGGTTGTTAGTGTGGCGTGGTCGCCAAAAGATGACAGTCCAATTTTGGTTTTAATGAGTTTGGGAAAATCTGGTTCGTTACTTTTTATGATCATCCCATTTTTAGTGGGAACGAGCTGATGAACAGATATGTGTGGTATATGTCGTTTGATAAATTTTGTGAGGATTTTGCTGTTTGTGTATTCTGGGAAGGTTCCTTTTAGAAGGTATGTTCTAATTGTTTGTGAAGTAGTGGGAGGTGAGAATGTGGTATCCATAGCTTCTTCAGCAGCTGCATTGGTAGATATGGGGTTTTGTGATGATGGTAATGGGCCACTTTTGGTTGGGCCGTAGGGTTGTGCCTTGTTTCTGGCAGCCTGGAGATAGCTGGTGTTACGTGATGGTTTTTGAACTAACTGAGGGAGGTTTTGATGAGTGCCAGCGGATGCGGCGGGGCTGATGGTTGAAGAGGTAGTAATGGTGCTAGTGGTGGTTGTGGTCGTGATTGGTGATGTAGCCATGGTGTACAGGTGGGGACTAGTGGTGACTGTGGGTGAAGGAATAGTTGGGTTGGTTTCGGGGTCCATGGTGTTACGTATTTTGGAGTGTCCGGGCGAGGTCCGTGGGCAGGTGGGGTCGGCAGCAAGCTGTGGTCCGCAGGCAGGCGTAGTCCGTGGGCAGGCGAAGTCGGCTGAGAGCGAAGGTCTGGAGGCGGGCAAAGTCCGTAGACAAGGTTGGCAGAGAGCGGAAGTCCGTAGGCAGGCGAAGTCCGTGGGCAGGCGAGGTCGGCAGAGAGCAGGAGTCCGTAGGTAGGCGAGGTTGGCAGAGAGCAGAAGTCCGTGGGCGGGCGGGGTCGGCAGATAGCAGAAGTCCGTGGGCAGGCGAGGTCGGTAGAGAGCAGATGTCCGTAGGCAGGCGAAGTACGTGGGTTGATGAGGTCGGTAGGCAGGCAAGCGAGGTCAGTGGGCGTGCGTAGTCCGATGATGCAGATGAGTTCCACAAGCCGGTAGTCGAAGTCCAGGGGCAGTAGGCGGGGTCCAAACACGCAACAGAAGATCCAAGAGAAAGTCCAAAATGCGATGTCCAGTAGAAAGCGTGGTCCAATAATAGCCGGCGACAACGTGAAGACTGCAAAGAAATCCAGGTTGAGCTGCTACATGTCCTAAGTGGGACCACGCGGGTGTATTTATACTAGGCAAGTCGCTTCTGATTGGCCACGGCGGAAACCCTGCTATGCGGTGGCGCTAGTTGGCCTGTTGCTAACGCCGTCCATCGGTTGTACACCACTATCTCTTCTTCCGGGCATATAACGGTGTCGGGCGGGGATACCAGACTTTTCTATCAGGAAGGCTGTCTAGAGTTATGAATCTGTTTGAGACTAGGAGAAATAAAAATTAACTGAACACTAAATAATATCGTAACGACTGATCCTACAACTGCACCGTTTATTCAGTGGGTTTTATTTAATTTTAACACTGCATAGATAGAAAAATCAAAATAAAACAGCTGACTGCTCTCTATACTCTTTGGATCACGCTGCGTCAACGCGACGACTATTCCTTGCCGGAGTTAGTTTTTCCCGAATTTTCCAGGCAACCTACAACTGCACCGTTTATTCAGTGGCTTTTCTTTAATTTCAATACTGCATAGATATAGAAATCAGAACAAAACAGCTGACTGCTCTCTATACTCTTTGGATCACGCTGCGGCAACGCGACAACTGTTCCTTGCCGGACAGGCAAAGCTCAAAGCGAGTTAGTTTTTACCGAATTTTCCAGACAACTTATGGAGTTTTTCTTTCTTTAAAAACCTTATTCGGACTATTAAGAACATTTTAAAAAATTAGCCAAATTGGTACACAGAAAAAAAAATCAGTTTTCTCCGAAATTTTCATGGTCCAACTTTTCCAATTTTTAACCAATTAAAAACTTTATTCGCACCATTACAAACATTTAAGAAAACTAGACAACTCGGTACACAGAAAAAAACTTTCAGTTTCCTCGAAATTTTCCAGTTTTTGGGTGCAACTTTCCCAATTTTGCATTAACTAAAAACCTTATTCCGACTATTACGAACATTTAAAAAAAAATTGTCTGATCGGTCCATAGAAAAGAGTACTTTCAGTTTTTCCCGAATTTTCAAATTTTTCCGGAGAACTTTTCACATTTTCATGCGTTGTCACCCAGTTCTGAGCTATGGCCTAACTTCAAGTCTCTAGCTCACCCGGGACAAAGCCCAAAGTGGGTTAGTTTTTCCAAAATTTTCCAGGTAACTTTTCCAATTTTTCTTTGTTTAAAAACCTTATTCGAACTATTAAGAACATTTTAAAAAATTAGCCAAATTGGTACAAAGAAAAAGGAATTTCAGTTTTCTCCGAATTTTCCAATTTGCCGGCAAACGTTTCCAATTTTTCCTTAACTAAAAACCTTATTCGGACTATTACGAACATTTAAGAAAAAAGTAACCAAATCGGTACACAGAAAAAAGACTTTCAGTTTCCTCCGAATTTTCCAATTTTCCGGGTAACTTTCCAATTTTCTTTAACTAAAAACCTCATTCGGAATATTATGAACATTTAAGAAAAGTTAGCCAAATCAGTACATAGAAAAGAGTAAGTTACTTTCAGTTTCCTCCGAATATTCTAATTATTCATTAATTAAAAAACTTATTCCAACTATTACGACCATCTAAAAAAATTAGCCAAATCAGTCCATAGAAAAGAGTACTTTCAGTTTTTCCCGAATTTCAAATTTTTGCTCAACTTTTCCAATTTTTTTCACTTTTTCATGCATTGTCATCAAGTTCTGAGCTATGGTCAAAATTTCAAGTCTCTAGCTCACCGAGAAGTTCGTTTAAAAATCAATTACTAAATTCCACCCGAACAGACAAAGCCCAAAGCGAG
>JARYHS010004226.1:0-15476 GCA_031002005.1 Vandiemenella viatica
GGTCGCAGACGTGCTGCTACCGACGTCCACGGTCTTAGGCGTAACGACCTTAGCGGGTTTGGCACCGCATCTGCACTGACATGAGCACGTTGTTGTTGTTGTTGTTGTTGTTTAGGTTTTAGGGCGCGTCGACGACGAGGTCATTAGCGCCCTAACAAAAACCAGGCGTGACAACGTGGCGAAATTACCGTCTGTGTGGCCGACTGTAAAGGGGTCGGCCACAGAGTTGTTGTTGTTGTTGTTGTTCGGGTTTTAGGGCGCGTCGACGACGAGGTCATTAGCGCCCTAACAAAAACCATGCGTGACAACGTGGCGAAATTGCCGTCTGTGTGGCCGACTGTAAAGGGGTCGGCCACAGAGACAGCACAATAAAATACTAACATACTAACTAAAATACCGTCTGCGTGGCCGACTGTAAAGAGGTCGGCCACACAGACGGCAACATAAAATATAAAACTGTGACTAAAATATAAAAATAACATACATTAACTGGTTGGCTGTAGATGGGCCAACCAGGTTAAAAGACAAGTTAGATGGCTGGCTATAAAAGGGCCAGCCATATAAGCAGTGTCACAAGTAAACAAGGTACTTGGATTGGTGGTTGTAAAAGGCCACCAATCCAATCTAAAACCTAGGCCGATCTGCCCAAAATTTTTGGGACAAGACCGGCCAAGCAACAAAACTTTAAAACCTTAGCCACGTTGTCACCGTCATCGTTTAAAATAAGGGACAGATCGTTGGCTAAGCCAACGTCTGCCCTTAAGTCAAGAAATAAAACACAATCAGTTAAAATGTGGCGTACCGTCAAAGGTACGCCACAAGCATCACATTCCGGAGGGTCCTCTCGGCGGAGAAGGAAACTATGAGTTAGAGGACAGTGCCCTATACGGAGGCGAGTAAGGAGAACCTCATCCCTCCTCGCCCGCTGGAAGGAGCTGCTCCACGGCTGAACGGTCGGTTTGACCAGCCGGAGCTTGTTATTCTCAACTTCCAGCCACTGCCTCTGCCAAACATCAAAAACAAATCTCTTCGCCGCCGAGGCAAGGTCTGACTTTGGGACCGGTACAAAGTCGGTTCTGACCTTGTCGCAGGCTGACTTGGCAGCTACATCAGCTACCTCGTTCCCCCTGATTCCCACATGGCCCGGTACCCAGCAGAATAATACCTCCTTTCCACGAGATTGGAGGGAAAGGAGGGCGTCCTGGATGTCCTGGACTAGACGATCTGCTGGATACATATTTCCTATGGCCTGAACACAGCTCAGGGAATCACAGCATATGATGAAACACTTTTCGCGATTTACTTTCATATGCTGGAGCGACTTTAGCACGGCGTAGCACTCGGCAGTATAAACGCTGCACCTGCCATCAAGTTTGTATGTGTAAGTCGCTCGAGGGAACACGACGGAGCAGCCAACTCCGTCAGCCTGCTTAGACCCATCCGTATACACCGGGGTAAAAATATGATGCTCATTTAGAACGTCTTTAAAAACATTATTAAAAACACTGTCAGCGGTACACACTTTGTTGTACCGACACAGGTCTAAAATTATTCTGGGCCTCTTTAAAAGCCAGGGAGGAGATTTACTCCAACCCTGGTGATAAAAAGAAGGAAGCTCGAATCCATATTGTTCTAAAATAGCCTTTGTACGGTAACTGAACGGTTTAGTGGCTCTATGCCGGTTGGTATAGAGCCGCTCGTAGTTGGAATGGAGCACTATGTCGTGCACGGGACTGCCAGGTGTTATGGCAACGTGCAGGTAGTGTCTCACCATGAGGAGTTGCCGACGGATGGTAAGCGGCGGCTCGCCCGAGTCAGCACAAATGCTGACAATAGGACTGGTGCGATATGCACCTATGGCGAGCCGAATTCCTGCATGGTGGACACTATCCAATATACGCAGATAACTGTCCCGTGCCGAACCATAGACTATACAGCCGTATTCCAACCGTGACCGTACAAAGGCTCTGTAAAATTGTAGCAGGCAGGAGCGGTCAGCGCCCCATGACCTGCCACACAGACATTTTAAAAGGTTAAGAGCTTTTAAGGCCCTGGCTCTCACATCTTTTAGATGCGCAAGCCAGTTAAGCCTTGTGTCAAAAATGAGGCCCAGAAATCTAACAGTATCACTAAAACTTAAAACGGTGTTCCTCAGGGTAAGGTGAGGCTCTGGTAAAAGGCTTCTGCTGCGAGTAAAAAGTACACACCGGGTTTTCTCAGCGGAGAAACGAAAACCGGTGTGCACTGACCATTCATCCAGCCTGTTCAGCGTGAGTTGCAACTGCCTCTCAGCGCTTCTCAGGCTGGATGATGCAATAAAAATTAAGAAGTCGTCCACATACAATGAGAACCGTAAGGGGCTCCTTATGACGACTGATATGCTGTTAATCGCTATGGCGAAAAGGGTCACGCTTAAAACTGACCCCTGAGGGACACCGTTTTCCTGAATAAAAAGATCAGACACTTCACTACCGACTCGGTACCGGAAGCAACGACCAGATAAAAATGATTTTAAAAAACGGGGTAGGTTACCCCTAAAACCCCATTCGTGTAACTGTTTTAAAATAACATGCCGCCAGGTAGTATCGTAAGCCTTTTCAAGATCGAAAAAAACACCCACGAGGTGTTGGCTGCGGATGAACGCATCCTGTATTGCCGCCTCCAGGAGGATCAGGTTGTCCAAGGTGGAACGGAACTTCCTGAATCCACACTGAAAGCGGCTCAGGAGATTACGGGATTCAAGACACCAGACGAGGCGGCGATTCACCATCCTCTCCAGTGTCTTCCCCACGCAGCTAGTCAAGGCAATACTACGATAACTACCTGGCAACAATTTGTCCTTGCCAGGTTTTAAAATGGGAATTAATGTTGCTTCTTTCCACGAGTCGGGGAAGTGTCCTCCGGTCCAAATGTCGTTAAAAATATCTAGAAGGTACTTTTTAGCATCCTTACTGAGATGCCTCAGCATCTGGTACTGGATCAAATCAGGCCCTGGAGCAGTGTCATTTGCGCTGTTCAACGCACTCTCCAGCTCCCAAGATGTGAATGGGCAGTTGTAGGCCTCTGAATTCGACGAATCGAAGCACAGCGGGTGCCTCTCGGCAGCGACTCTACGTCGCTGAAACCGAGGGTCAAAGTTAGCGGACGAAGTGATGGCGGCGAAGTTCTCCGCCATCAGCTGCGCTATGCTTCGTTCGTCAGTAATTATCCGTCCGTGATCCAGTAACCCAGATACTGGTGGGCGGGAGTACCTTCCAGATATACGGCGAATGGACTCCCATACTTTCGACGAAGGCGTGGAACGATTTATATTGCTAACAAAGTTCTGCCATGACCTCTTCTTGCTCTCCTTAATAACTCGACGCGCCTTAGCTCTGGCAATACGGAACGCTGCTAGGTTGTCAGATGTGGGGCACAACCTAAAGCGACGCAACGCCCGTCGGCGACCCTGGATGGCGGAACGACATTCATCGTTCCACCAGGGGACGGGCGTCCTTCGCAGCGTTCCGGAGCTCTTCGGCATGGAAACGTCAGCTGCACGGTGAATCACTTCTGTGAAGTGATTCACCTTCTCCTGTATACTGCCACAGGGTTGCAGTTGTACAGCACGGCAGTAGAGCTGCCAATCTGCACAACTAACGTTCCATTTACGTCGGTTATTTCCTCCTCCACGTTCACACTCAACGTGCATCCAAATTGGGAAGTGGTCGCTTCCGTGAAGGTCGCGATCCACCTCCCACTGCACGGAGTCCGCGATGGAGGGGGAGCACAAGGAAAGGTCAATGGCAGAAGACGTACCGGTAGCAGTGGTGAAATGAGTCATTTGCCCTGTATTCAGGATACAAATTTCCTCCTGCTCTATCAATCTACCAACCACTCGGCCCCTGGGGCAATCGGTGGTGGAACCCCACAACGCACTGTGGGCGTTGAAGTCTCCCAAAAGGAGAAAGGGCCGAGTGAGTTGTCGTATAATGCCAACCAGGTCGTCGTAGCCGACTGACACACTGGGTGGCAGATAGACAGAGCATACGGTCAGTTGGATTGGACCGTGTATTTTCACCGCTACTGCTTGTAGATCAGAGGTGAGAGCAATGGGTTCGGAGTGGACAGTGTTCCGAACAAACACGGCCACTCCGCCCTTCGCTCGATCACCCTCGGTATCGTCCTTCCGGAATATGTCATAACCTCTTAGCACTGGCTGATGTTGTGGTCTAAAATGTGTCTCCTGTATGACAGAGACACAATGGATTAGACCGTGCTAAGAGTTGGACTTCCTCTTTGTGAGCCTGAAAGCCGTTTACGTTCCACTGAAGTATGGGAGCCATTCTACCTATTTAAAACCACCCGCCCCGGGTCGGGTGGGTCAGGGTCTGGTGTCTGCTGAGGAACGGGACCAGGGTCTACGTCCACCAGCATAACGTCATCTTCGGGGTCCGAAGACGACTTTTGTTCTAAGGCCTCGGCGTCTTGCGGATTTTTCTTCCGCCGAGGCCTTGTCCCCCCCTTCCCCGCGCTAGTTGGAGAACTAGGAGGAGAAGTAGAGGGGGACTTCAAGAACAATGTGGGGTCCGTGTGTTTAAACTTCGGACCCCGAACTTTCTGCACTACCTGCCATCCGCTTCCAGCAGATGGCGTTGCTGCTGCTACTATTACCGCGGCCGATGCAGCCTTTGCCATGGGTGCTGCTTCTGCTGTTGCAGAGGCACCCACGGCTGCAGCTACTGGTGCGGATGGCCGTGCTTTGGCTGGTGGACTTACTGACCCTGCTGCTGTAGTGGTCGGGTTAACAGAAGCGCTACTACCGACGACCGCGGTCCTTGGTGTTAGGACCTTAGTGGGCTGCGCACCACACTTGCACTGGCACGAGCATGTCATGCTCGTGCCCGTGTCCACAACGGTCGTCTGCGTAGCAACGCTCTCCTTCCTGACGGGAGTTGACAACGTTTTGGCGAAGCTAGTGGCGAAGACCGGTGGCGCAAGCGCCTTAAACCGTTTCTTCGCCTCGCCAAAAGATATTCTTTCCTTAGTCTTCAACTCCTGTACCTTCTTTTCTTCAAGGTACACTCGACACTCCCTGCTCCAGGCTGGATGTGACCCGGAGCAGTTAATGCACACCTGTGGGAGGGTGCAAGTTGCACCCGGTTCATGCGCCGATTTTCCACACTTCCCACAAGTGGCGTTGCCTTTACAGTTCGCCGTCGTATGCCCGAACCGCTGGCACTTAAAGCAGCGCATCGGGTCCGGGACATACGGGCGAACATTCAGATTTAAATATCCAGCTTTAATGGATTTCGGCAACGTCGGAGTGTCGAACGTCAGGACGAAGGTGGCAGTCTTCTCAAGATTGCCGTTAACCCTTCGTTTGATCTGCCTAACCTCGACCACATTTTCTGATGCCCACTCCTTAAGGAGTTCCTCGGACTCTATATCGATCAGATCCCGACAAGTGATCACTCCTTTACTGGAGTTTAGAGTTTTATGGAGTTCGCATTTCACTGCGAACTCCCCGAGCTTCTCACACTTAAGGAGTGAAACAGCCTGCCTGTGATTAGATGTTTCAAGGAGCAGGGTCCCATTCCTCAGCTTTTTCACGCTTTTTAGGGTACCAGATATTCCCTCAAGTCCTTTCTGTATGTAGAACGGAGAGACCTTTTCGAAGGTTCCCTCCGTTCTTGCCATAATAACAAAGGCGTTGTCTATAATACAACCCTGTCTGTTACTGCCGACTTGTTCCGGAGGAGGGCTGTCAACCCTCACCCGCTTGTTGGAACTGGGTGTATATTTTTTAACCTGCGGCACACCCGGGCCGCAGGGGTTTTGTTTTTGTTTGTGAGTCTTCGTTTTGATCCCACGAGCAAAAACATTATAAAGAAAAGCGCTAGTACAACAGGGGTGCGCAGGTGCCCCTGAGGTTGTACGTTAGCGAGTGATCTGCCTCTCACCCATGCACCTCCTCGGCACGTATCCGACCTTGAGGTTGAGGGGTTTTTTATAGAGGTTTGTACCGTCCTCGCGATCCGGGCGATGAAGCCAAGATCCCCGTTCTCCTAGGCACACAACGTTCCACCGCCACGCCCTGCGGTGGTCGTTGAAGCATGGTAGGAGTTTACGGTGTGGGAAACTTGCGGCGCTCACAAGTTTCCAGCTCGGGCACCGCGGGTTCGCCAAACCCGTACCTGGCACTTGCGTACCAGGCCCCTGCGGGGGACATGAGCACGTAGTGCTTGTGCCCATGTCTGCAAAGGACGTCTGGGTAGCAACACTCTGCTTCCTGACGGGAGCTGAAGCCATCTTAGCAAAAACTAGTTCCGAAAAATTGGAGCGGCGAGCGACTTGGCCCTCTTTTTAGCTTCCCCATAGGGAATCCGCTCTTTGGTCTTCAGCTCCTGTATCTTGCGCTCTTCAAGATACACTTGACACTCTCTACTCCAGGCCGGGTGCGATCCGGAGCAGTTGACGCACACCTGTGGTAGCGTACAACTGGCACCCGGCTCATGTGCCCCCTTGCCGCAATTCCCACAGGTGGGGTTGCCCTTACATGACGCCGTCGTATGTCCGAACCGCTGACACTGATAACAGCGCATCGGGTCCGGAACATACGGTCGGACATTCAGGTTTAGATACCCGGCCTTAATATTCTTGGGCAATATTGGAGTGTCAAACGTCAGGACGAAGGTGGCAGTCTTTTCAACACTGCCATTCACCCTTCGCGTGATCTGACGTACCTCGACCACTTTCTCAGTTTTCCACTCATTCAGAAGCTCGTCTGTCCCTAAATCCATGACATCACGACAGGTGACTACGCCTTTACTGGAATTTAGGGACTTATGGAGTTCGCATTTTACGGCGAACTCTCCGAGCTTCTGACAATTCAGCAGTTTGGTAGCCTGCTTACTGTTGGTTGTTTCCAGCAGCAGCGTCCCATTCCTCAGTTTTTTAACATTATTAAGGGTACCAACTAAACCCTCTAGACCCTTTGAAATATAGAAGGGTGACACCTTCTCAAATGTTCCTTCTATCCTTTCCATTATTACAAAAGCGTTCGCTAACGAACATTCTTTTCTGTTACTTTCACTTTCAGGAGCGGGGGGGCTATCAACCCTTACCCGCTTCTTAGAACTGGGTGTATTTATATTAGCCTGCAGCACACCCGTACTGCAGGGTTTTGTGGTTTTATTGGAAGACTTCGTTTTGGTCCCACGAGTAAAACCAGTTTAAAAAGAAGCGCTAATACAACAGGGGTGCGCAGGTGCCCCTGAGGTTGCACGTTATCGAGTGATCTGCCTCTCACCCATGCACCTCCTCGGCACGTGTCCGACCTTGAGGTTAAGGGGTTTTTTATAGAGGTTTGTACCTTCCTCACGATCCGGGCAATGAAGCCAAGATCCCCGTTCTCCTAGGCACACAACGTTCCACCGCCACGCCCTACGGTGGTCGTTGAAGCATGGTAGGAGTTTACGGTGTGGGAAACTTGCGGCGCTCACAAGTTTCCAGCTCGGGCACCGCGGGTTCGCCAAACCCGTACCTGGCATTTGCATACCAGGCCCCTGCGGGGATGAATTTCAGTGTGTTTGTGTTTGAATAAAATAATATAATGAAAAGGGAACCGTAAGATATGTAGTTTTATTTTTGTGAAAGTTAATCAACCTTGGATGTGCATCTTAGAGAAGAAATTATACTTTAGCTAAAAGTATATTTTTAGCAGTGGTGTCAAACCCAGCACAGGATATAGAAGTAAATAAAAAGCCTACCATATTAAAACCGACACCATAAATTGGGAAGTACAGTTATTTTTATAATAAGGAAGTAAAAGATAGGACCTTTACAAGTTGATGGAGATAAGGTACTGGAAATTAAATGACTGAATCGCACTATGCAATATTTGCTTAATACCTTTGTTTCATTAAGGATTACAACATATGATAAATTTACCAATACTTCTAGCTCGTCCTCTGCCAACGACCTTTCACTGTGCTCTAATAAGTTTTTAGACTCGAAGAGAATAATTCGAGATGATTTAGAGATAAAATTATTCAGGTTAGGAATGGTATTCTCTGCAGGAAGTACCATACTTCATGGACTGACCTCAAAAATATAATCTACTAGCTGTACCCGCAACTAAGTACTCATAGACTTAGAATTTCATTGCAAACATTGGATACATAAAGCTGTTAGTAAGGTATGATTTGTCCCAAACAACACAGAGTCGGCATAATATGACAGGAAAGCCATCACTATATCATTCTACAGTCGAACCTGTATCATGAAGAGAATCAATTTCCAACATATTCAAAAACAGAAAAACAAAAGTTCTAAAAACTTTGTGACTAAAACTGTTATTCACACCGAAAAAAAGTTCCGTCAATATCAGTATAGCCATTTAGTCGTCAAAACGTAACAAAAAGACAGAGACTAGCTTACGCATTTATAGTATTATTAGTGCAGATCACACACACACATACGGAATGTTAGAGAAACAACGGCTGAGTGATCAATTTAGCGTAAAATAGTGTACACCTACAGCATTGTTAGACCGCGTACGATTTGTCAAGCATTGCACCCCTAAATTTGTTGTATCTACAGTTTAACATGGAATCCGAAAAACTGACCGTCCACGCGTGGGTCGTACGATCAAAAACAATTCTTAAAAATCTTTGCTTCCATCGGGATTTGAACCGGAGACCACGGTCTAAACATTAGTAAACAAGCGCGTTAACTACTGAGCTACCAACCCGACATATAGTAAGGTACTACAGAGACTTACACATCCTATGCGTTTGTCTATCGCCGTTTCAGTAATTTATCTAAATTACGTGACAATATGTATTATTTATACAGAAAAAGTATCCAATGTCCATCCTAATGGCAAATCGCATCTCCTTGTCAAATTTCATCACGATCGGATTAGCCGTTTAGCCCATGAAACGTAACAAACAGAGAGACAGAGTTACTTTCGCATTTATAATATTAGCATAGATCCAACAATGTTCTTTTTTTTAAGAAAAAAGTCGACATTCGTAGTTAAACTTGAAACCTGCCCGTTATGTTGCTTATTTCATCAAATTCTAAATAACAGGAAACATATCACTGAATCCTCCACGAGAAGACTCCTATTCTCAAAAACCATAGCGCAAACTCTCTAATAATCAGGGGAAATTTTTTTTGAGCGTTTTATATGCAGAATGAGGTAAGAATGTACAGTACGATTCAAGTCGTGATGTCCCCTGTCCACCTGCGCATGTCCAGCGACCGGAAGCACCGCAGGTGGAATGCCGTGGGCCTGCTGTCGCTTAATTAATGGAATCGACACAAACCTTCTCGGCAGTTGCTCTATCAGACCACCAGCAGGCAGCTGCTATATCCACGGCGAAGCAAACAGTTTCAGCCAATTCTACCAAAACCTCATGCCGCCGTCAATTAATATCAGAATTTTACCTTTTGTGTTTTAACGTGTGGGACGGCGCAAAATCTACTGACGTAAATGAAGATACGATACAGGAAAATGTTCATTATAGAAGCAATCATTTTATTATTTTTGTTTTAAAATGAAGTGACACATTGTAGTAGTTTGCAACTAAACAACATTAAATACAAAATAGTTAAGACTGATTATAGAGGCATCCTAGTCTAAAAGAGTTGATACTAGCTACTATATAAAAAATTTGATTTTTACGTTTCTTAAGAGAATATCTCTCAGAATTTAGTGGCAATAGTTCTTTTGCCTAGTTTGTAAATATAAATTTAAAAATGAATTCATTTAAAAAATTATATTGTTTTATACTTTGCTCATCTTCAGTATATCCAGGATAAATTTACCGAGTATAAAACTACAATGATCTATGTATCTGAATAACAGTACGGTCCATTTACAAAGTATAAGCCATTAGCAAAAATGCACAGCACACATTTCTCCAGTTAGCCTACCTCCAATACATATTATAAAAAATAATATTTTGAGAATGTACAATAGTTGGCTTATTGCATTTAATCTTGTCTGACCTATTTCGCAGGTATTTACACATTCGAATAAAATAAGCGTTATTAAAAGCTATATCCAGAGATCACAGGCCCTGATGAAATACAGGAAGATGGATCTTTTTTTTTTTTTATTGAGACTTTAGGGTGAATCTTCGACAAGTTCATGGCCGAATGTAAAGGGGATGGCAATACAGATACAAAAATAAAGTAAAATTGGAGGTAAAAGGGCCGTAATAACTGAATAATAACTGAAACTTTACAGACATTAACTGGTTGTATGAGAAAGGGCCAAGCAGGTTAAACAAACGTTAAAAAAGCAAACCAGATAACTGGCTGTAAAAGGTTCGGCTAGATACAAAAGAAATCATAAGAAATAAAAATAGACTAAAAACGCAGAATATGGATTGATGATTGTAAATAGAACACAGTCCAAGTGGATTGGTAGCATACTGGAGAAATACTTTTGATTTCGAGTCACATCGAAGATTCAATAAATAGAGAAATTTAATGTTTAAAAAAACAACTAATGGAACTACTGAAGTTTTATTTGTCTACTGAAGTGATATGCTGCAGAACGACCTTCGTTTAGTTACTTCAACTGTGTGTAAAAATTGTGTAGTTAAAAAAATTAATATAAAAAAATATTTATTTTGTTATAAATGATGCATTTGTTACGCAAATAGATTTAGAAGTGTCATAAACACATGAAAAGGCTTGTGTTTAACGAAACAATTAATGACAGTTAAATTTAAACTTATGCGAAACAATAAATTGTGCATTTAACTCAATCAAGAAAGGCGGATAATTACGGGATATATTCGAAGTACCAACATCTCATTGCTTCCAGTGCTATGTAAAATTCCTCCTCTATCACTAAGAAGATCAGAAGCTCACCTATAGGTCTGGGAAAACATTCTGAAGAACCCTCAGCTGCCTACACATCAAGACATTACTCAAGCAAAACACCTATGCTTGAAATCGAGGAAATTGCCGTGGCGCACAGCAATCAACCTTACAGAGTCCTCTTTCAACATCAACAAGCTGTGGATTATTCAACGGGAACAGTCATCGGTACACAATAAAAATCTAGTTAAGGACCATTCATAAAGGTTCGATCTCCCCAGACGGCTATGGAGAATCATCCATCGGATTCGAACAGGACAGGGCAGACTTAATACAAAATCGGGGCTGCGTAGATTCTGCAGATTGACAGTGGAGCCATCTTGAGGGCCGACTTCAATTTCACTCTACAGAACCGGAAACTAAAGAGCGTGTTGCCGTGTCTCCAGGTGGTCTTGTGGGCTTAAAGACCTATGCTGCCCACGTCTTCGAGCGCAGAGTGTAGCTGCCCAATGGATAAAACTCTTCCTGGAAGCACGTCAAAATGACCTTCATATGACTGGCACCAGACGGCTGATGTGCGCCATCAAGTCTGGTGACACCGCCTCCACGTGATTCCCCGTGGGCACTGCTTTCAGTGGCTGAAGGCGTTTATTATATTATAGTGGAACCTGTTTTTCCTGTCCCCTAGTTGTGGCCTAGCTGGTGTGCAGGATGATGCTGGTGAAGTAAAAGAAGTTTTTTCCGCTCGGGCATTCCCCGCTGGGCCTCATCAGGCATCCTTACGTTCGCTGACCTCTTCGAGCATACAAAGAAACAAATACACGATGCCTCGATCAATGCAGTTGATTGGATAAAAACATACGATAAGTAAATAAATAAGTTAATATTAGAACATGAAGAAAAAGATTCTGATATTAATCCATAAGTTAATTGCAATAACATTTCTTGAGAAACTTCCGGTGGCGATCGAATGAATTGACGTGATATGATCTGCGAAATAAGGCCAAGTAATTACGTTTTGTCGAATGTATTAGACTATAATAATAAAATTCCGTGTGGTCGTAATGACTGGGGGACCTACTGTTTTTAACTTTGAATCCGAACTACGGAAGCGTTCTGACGTGCTTCACATTGCACAGCAAGCTGTGCCAAAGGTGAAGGTCGGGTTAAGGGTCTATGAAAATCCCCACAGAGACAGCGATTCGAACCGGGGACTTGTCTAACCACAGACACCCTAACCACTGAGCCACCATACCGCTTGAATTAGACTGAAAAACAATCCGCAGAATTTTACTGTAATACCAAGCCCTAAAACAACAATATTTTGCCATTACTTCAACACATTAAATGTACTTAACATCTGGTTGTTGTGGGCCATTTCCTCAATTGCGATAAATAATATTTATATGAATAATTACGCCTATGCAATTGAATATTCGGTGAAATAAACAAATATTCAATTGCATAGGCGTAATTATTCATATAAATATTATTAAATGTACTGTTTGGATACAATGTATTTATTCTATGCTGTATCAGTAACTGCAAATAATCACGTAACAGAACTAAAATTATACATCCATCATGTTACAAACCGCCTAAAAACTATCTTGAATATGTCCTAAACCCTACTGAGGGGATTTAAAACCACACCTGTGGTAACTTCTTAGCCGGTGACGTCGCAGTCAACGCTACTGCTACATCATTGCAGATCCTCATGGTGCTATTATGCAGAGATAATTCCTTGCGTAGCTGATAATGATGAATAACGCATTTCTATGCACATTGTGGTATTTGGAAGTTGGCACTAGGGTTGACTGTAGTATGAGCGGCTGGGCGGGGAACTGGCTAGCGATCCCTTTGTGCTGCAGGAGTTAACTTCATTAATTAAGTCGTAATGGAGCGGTGGAGCTGAGATTCCTTACTGTGGTGCTGCCGACTAGAGTGGGCCCTTGGTCTTTGGCGGTCATTTGCCTGCACACCACCTGTAGAGTGAATTCTGTTAACAAGATACAAAGTTTGTCTATAAAGAGCTCAAAAATTTTCATGTGAACTCAGAGAATACGTTGTAAACGATATTGGAGAACATGAGGTTTAAATATTCCTAACTAAACCTCCCATCACATCAAGTTCGAGACAGTCATTAGCACCAAATTTTTCTCTACAATGAAAATTTCTTCATCTCCAGGTACAAATTACAACTTACTTACTCAGATAATGCGTAATACAGTCATTCTAATGATTTGTTCACTTACAATGCATTCCTTCGGATACCCTCCAATAACAAATTAGCTAACCCCGAATGTTTTATAATGTGATCTACTATTCTGTTTGTTGTTTCTCGAGTCTTTCTCATTCATGTTCTCTAAAACATGTTCATTTCGTATTTCACCCAACTATTCAGTATGAAATTTCATTTTATAGCATCACATCTTGAATGATTCAATTTTATTCACTTTTTGCTTGTTTGCAAAGATCGCATACTTTCGCGACTAAAATATTTACTCCGCAAATGAAGATACTTTTTCTTCTTCACTGGTAACTTCTTTAAACAGCATTAACGAATCTAACCTTCCACCATAAAAGAAACATTTATGAAAATGTTCCTCTTGGATGTTGCGTGCTTCCGCTATCGAGTTTTTAATAACGCGGTTAGCAGATTCGAAATGACAACCAACGTGAAAATTAGTTTAAGACTGCTTAAAAGATTGAACTGGAAATAACTCAGGTGAATTCGGTAGTTGAAGAAATAAATAATATTTTCCCCTTCGAAACAGTTTTAAGCCATTATGAAATGAAAGAACAACTACGAAACAAAGCGAGTATTTTAAATGGGTTTAAAAGTACACAAATTTTCCGGACATATTTCAGGCAAATACAGGTTACTGCTGTATTCTTGTCAACATCTGTACACATAAGACTGTTACCGGAAGAAAGTTCGTTAATTTAATGAATTTTAGGAAAAAAATGAGTTTAAGCACTAGAAAATGGGTCGACTATTTTTTAAAATAGCGTTTTTTTTTGTATGAACGGGATTCATGCAGAAACCATTCGTCAGATTTTGATTGAGTTTTGAATAATTAATAGTCTCTTGTCCTTGCAATTATAAGATGTATGTTTCATTTTGATGCAAGGTGGAAACTTAAGATAAAATTGTCCACGAATTAGTATTCTTATTTTGTTGAACCCGATTCACCCAAGAACTACTTCTGGGATTTAGTTAATCCTCGCAGCGTACGAATGACAGCGTATTGTTCGAAGTAATTAAATCAACTGAAAGAAACAAAATTTAATTCAATTGCCATGGAAAGCATGCTGCGGTGACAATTTTCCTAGTCGATTAATTACCCATTTCTTATTTTTTAAATTATTATCTTAAATAATTTGAGTGTTAAATTCCCCCACCCATCCACTTTCGCCATTTATGAGTTTCAGTTTTGAATTCCTTCAGCGTTTTCGGTAAATAATTAATCATTTTTTTTTTTGTGACTGCTTTACGTCTCTTTTTAACATCGAGGTCTTTAGAGACGGGAAAGGATGGGGCAAGGATGGGGGCAAGGAATGGGAAGGAATTCGGCCATGACCTTTTGAAAGAAGCATCCCGGCATTTGCCTGGAGTGATTTGGGAAAACCATGGAAAACCCAAATCTGGATGCCCGGACGGGGATTCGAACCGCCTTCTTCCCGAATGCGAGGCGAGAACGCTAACCGTTACACCGCCCCGCTCGGTAAAAATAATTAATCAGTTCCTTTGTTAATTTATCCCAATCCCTGAAACCTTTACCGACAGAAGAAAATTTTTCCACTACCTTGCATGAAATAATGTACAAATTTATGTCCATGATCATCTTTTCTTCTCAATTCACTATTCCTAATTCTTTAACCAACATACCCCCAAGCACCATCACCAACACCCCCACTACCTTCTTCACCATCCTTCTGCCTTCCATTGATTCCCAATCCAGTTCCTTTCTGACATCAGTTCCCGACTGGGTTCTGCTGTAATTTTCAGAAACAAATCTAGCTGCTAGCATTGGTGGCGATGTATTAAATGTTACATGATCGGTTTGATATGTACATTAAAAGTCGAATTAAACGAAGCTACGGGATACAGGTAGTTAAAATAAACAAGCCCTGCTTGAATAGCGTGACGTCCTCCTGATCGGATACGGATATCACTGTGGCATTTCAAACACCAGCAGCTGTAATTCTAAGGCCGTTACCAGACAACAGAACTAGATTCTGTTGGCGTTTGAGATGCATCCCTTGTTTATGCTGTGCGCGCTACAGTTGAAACTGGTACCCCAGCCACACGAGTAAACAGGCCGTTGTGTTTGTAGTTGGTGTTCGTCCACATCCCCTACCCTCGTCTTCGCTTTGAGTTCAGCGGGTTGCAGAGGATGCGGTGGTATAGGGGCGGTCTGTGCTGTGGCCACAACGTCCTGCATTATTCTGTCTCGGATTCAATCAACACACCGGATTACGAAACTTGGATAGCGTGAGACAGAATCTTGTTTTAATGCAACAACCGTAAATACAGAGATAAATTGCCACACGCAGGTCTGTCGAGAGGTAAACACTGGCACTGTTGAGACAGATAGGGTCCAGAATGTATGGCATAGGTATAGCTCCCTTTTCCGTTCGTTGAACTCGGC
>JARYHS010004228.1:0-10194 GCA_031002005.1 Vandiemenella viatica
TACTTAGCAAACCTATGTTTAAAAACAGAGTAGTGTGGTAGCTCCATGGTTAAAACTCTCTATCTCGAACTTTTTATGGTCTGATAACAGGTTGAAATTCAGATGGAAGTAGGAATTTTTATGAGTTGTATATGATCAATATGCCCCATATAGTAGGATCTAACCAACCATTGGGTTGTAGATTTTTTTACTTTAAAACAAAGAGAAAAACACTGTCTATAGTGTTTCTTGACTGTTGGATAGGAAAGTTCTAATGTTTATATCCCTTTTGGTTGAATTGTAGTAAAAATCGTCGATCATTATCCACATTGTCAGATTTCCCTGCTGATACAAAAATGGAAAAGTTGCTTACATAAATTAGTATTAAAGAGGGGAGAAGGGGAAGAGCAAGTGTAGTTTTGTAAACTAAATATAAACATCATTTTTCATTTATTTTAAAACATCTTGTGAACAAAGTTTCTCCAGGATAGGATAAAAACTGTAGTTTTTTCAAATTTCATTTTGTTTCTTGGTCAGCAACTGTCCAGTCAGAATCAGTCCAACACCCTTTGACAGCAAATATTATTGGCTCTCAGAATATCACACATCCCTATCTACTTTTGTTATTTTTACCGACCTCTATCGAGATATTTTCCAATATACTGAATAGTTCCTAGTGTAAATTTTGCTTAAGGGATTGTGGAGGATTTTTGTAAACCAAATGTAGGAAATATTTATCTCATCGTTTTAAAGTAAACTGTGCAAAGTTCCATCGAAATCGGATACAAACAGTGGGTTTGTGTAAAGAACGTTTATAAAAATTAAGGGGAGTAAAGGAGAAGAAGGGTTGGATACTGGCAAACTAAATTATTTTTTAAAGTAAAAAAAAAAAGTAATTTAGGCCACATCTCAAAGGAGGCATAAAAACAACTGATCATATGCAACTCTTAAAAATTCATGATTCCACAGAAATTTGAACCTGTGACCTGATCAAGAAACTTTTGAACATCAGTCTTATGCACTAAGCTACCAGACCACTATGTTTTTTACGTATAGGTGTGCTAGGTACTATAAAACCTGCATAATTACTACAGGTTAGTATGAGCAACATGGCAAAATTTGAGGGTTGGCATATAGGAGGGGGGGGGGGGGTTAGCTTTTTGTAAACCAAATGTAGACAGTATTTTTCTCTTTGCTTTAACCTAAAGAAACTAACTTCATGCACAACCTGATGGTAGGTTGAATCCTCCCAAAGGAGGTGCACTACCCATTGTGTCAGAGGCAGAACAGCCAGTTCCTATCCTCTGGGACCTACAGTTTAATGTGGAATCTGAACCACTTAGATGATCAATAGCAACTCCTAAAATTCCTGCTTCTCCCTGGATTTGAAACCACAGCCTAAGACAGAAACTTCTGTAAGTAATCACACTAACTATTCAGCTACAGACCATTTTGTTTTTGAAGCATACCTGTGGTAAGTAGTATCAAAGTTGGATTAAAAAATGTGGTTTGTTTGAATGACATTGGCAAAAAGTATGGCGAGGAGGTGGGGTAAGGAAAAGATTGGTTTCTCTTTGCAATCTAAATGTAGACCATATTTTTTGGTTTATTAAAAAAGAAAATTAAAAATTCTAATTTAGTTAACATCCTGAAGGTTTGCCGAACTATCCCGAGGGTGTACTAAGCTATTGTTTCACAGATATAATGGCAAGATCTTTTCTTCTGGGCCAACAATATAATGTGGATTCGAAACCACTGATCTGGCACAACTGTTGTGATCAAATACCACGCTTAAAACTTTCATCATCCACAGTGATCTCCTGGGAACTTTCCAAAATAAGCGCTTTAACCAGTGAGCTACCAGACAACTCTTTTTTTTATTATATATGATGTGGAATCCCAACCATGGAACATGACGGTGTAACTCATATGTTAAAATCAAGCTACCAGACCAATCTATGCTAAAGCACATGTGAGCTCAGTACTATCAAAATAGGATTAAAGCTATGGGATTGTAAGAACAATGTTGGCATAAATTATGGGTGGGTAAAGGAGGAGAGAGGTTAGGACTTCTACACAAAACACAGACAGTATTTTCGTATTTGTTTTAAAAGTATACATATGCAGTTTTCATCAATGTAGGATAATAACTATGTGTTAATTTGTAGAATATTGTAAAAAATTTAGGGAGTAGTGGTAAAGGTGAAAAGGGGTGGGTATTTTGCAGACAAATGTGAAAAGAATTTTTCTGTTTGTTTAAAGTTTACGTGTGCAAAGTTCCAGCGATATCGGATAAAACTGTGAGTTTGTTGTATATTTGAAAAAAATTGAGGGGTGCATGGGGGGGAAGGAGAGAATAGCTTTTATTTGGTTTGGTCAGAAACATTTGCAGCCACATGCAGAATAACTCACAAAAGGTTCAACATAATCAGATGAATGGTCTATGAATGCACAGAAGATGAACAGGGTAATATATAGATCATGATACCGCTGCAACCACTTACCGCCTCCCGATGTAAACACTTCCCGATGGAGAGAGTATGACGTCACTGTGTTTCCGTGTGTGACGTGTTCAGCCTTCGATCGATTTGAGAAATTCACGTTAGGCCATAGAACGTAATCAATACTGCTAATAATAAAAAAATTACGGATTAAAAAAGTTAAAGAAAATTATTACTTGCATAATTATTAATATTATTATAATATGTACAACACTCCAACCTGATAATTGATATTGTTCATTAGCGTTAACGTTATTAGTCACAATTCCTTTGATTTGTATTTGATTCCGTTCTTCTACATTTTGTCGCGTGCCTGAAATTGCTATTAAAATCATTCATATGAAATAAAATATTTTTAAATATTTCGTCAATAAACGTTTGCGTTTAGGTTGAAACGCAGCCTGGACAATACCAACAATGATAGAGACTATTTGAAAATTGGGTTTCAGCAATATCGTGTGCGACGGTTACGTTTCACTATGGTCCAGGCTGCATTACGATGTAAACAACGACAGATACGACATTAGGTATCCAGAATAAGGCGTTCGATAGTTACGTTTCAGTGTGGTCCAGGCTGCATCAAAACCTCATAGCAAATGAATTTATTCCTGTACTACTGGTGCAAAATTAACGATTTCTCGATATAAGACGTATTAGTGATTGACTACTTTCCGTGGAAGGCCATTAGTGACATATAAAGCTGCGAGCGGAATGTATACGTCACATTCAGCATCATAGTGACGTCATACTCTTGCCATCCGGAAGTGTTTACATTGTGAGGCGGTAAGTGGTTGCAGCGGTATCGCGATCTAGATATTACCCGATGAACAAACCAACAAACAAACATTCATTTTTATATATTAGATGAGGATGTCATGTATTATGAACCTTCATAAAGTAAGTTGAGAAAGTTAGTGCAAGCAAAGTTAGTGTGAGCAAATGTCAATTACAAAACTTTAAGTGGAATCATATTAGGCGATCATACTGTTCATGGTTTAAGGCAGTTTTCTAGAGTCATTTAGCTTTTTCAGTTTGTATTCTGATACATAAGCAGTACCTTTAAAAAATTCAAAAATTTCTCAGATACATGTAACATCATCCCTCAGTTTATATTGTTTTTAAAAAACTTCATGTGGTTAGGCCATAATGCCCAAGCAGAAATGGATGAGAAGTTTCAGCAGATAGTGCTGCCAAGCCTGGCGATCAATTTGGGGACAGTCGTATAAAATATTATACTCTTGCAAAGCAAAAGAAACAGCAGACACCAAAATAGTTGTATGAACTAAGAAATATGCATGACTGAAACAATAAACAGATAGCATCTCAAAGCTCAACAGTAAAGCAAATATCAACAGTGAAATCAAATCAGAATGTGGCAAAATCATATCTGTAAAATTTATTAACGAACAACACCAGATCTAATGTGTGTTAAAATAATTTTTATAACCTCAACTACTAAAAAATTGAAATTAAAAGATATTACCTGATGTAAAACCACTTACATATGGAATGAAGAGTAACCCAGTTTTTTTTATCATTTTCTTGGTTTATACAACTATTAAGCAGATACCGACAATCTCCTGACAAATACATATTTACTATATTTATAAATACATCACATATAACTTCAAGTAAGTGAGGAGGGAGAACTATAGACAGCTACAAATCAGTATCTTAGTAGGGTAGAGATATCAGAAAACCATTAATAAATACAGACAAAACAAGAAGATAGAAATCAGGGTACATCACTCACAAAGCAAATGGCATCCAGTTATAAACTTCACTCATGTGCTTTGTAATAGAACATTTTAACCTGTTTACATTCTAATTCACAGGTACACAACTTCAATACAAGAAACAGAATAACTTCCACAAAACACAAACATTCTCTTTCAATAGTACAAAGAGGAGTAAATTATACTGGGAAACATTTGTTTAATAAACTTCCCAAGAGTATAAAACAGTTTGCAGATAATAAAGATATATTTTAAGACAAACTGAGAAATTATCTTATTGGCAACTCCTACTCCATTCAAGAATTTGAACAAAATAATTAATTGTATTCAATATGACCTTTTGTAAAAACCCAGTTGTAAAATATAATTTTATTCTCTTTATTTGTCTTTGTAACATATGATTGTTTTCATTATGATTATGACTCACATTGTATGTGTGTGTGTATTAACGATGACATGTTTTACATACCACAGGTCCTTCCTCAGGCAGGAATCCATGAAATAGGAGTGAAAAATAAAGTAAATAAACTCCTTGTAACACTGACCACAAAAATTAATGTCTACCCTGATAATAACAAGAATGCAGTTGTTTACTAAATCACAATGTAAAGAGTTCCAAATCGATGCATTGTACTGGTCAAGCACAAACAACTTCAGCAAACTTA
Organism: Vandiemenella viatica; assembly: GCA_031002005.1. Taxonomy (NCBI): domain Eukaryota; kingdom Metazoa; phylum Arthropoda; class Insecta; order Orthoptera; family Morabidae; genus Vandiemenella; species Vandiemenella viatica. The sequence goes on from JARYHS010004228.1 coordinate 4,882, forward strand.
AAATTATTGAAAATTACATTCATAGTTTCTGTATAGAAATTTGCTCAAATGTTTCAGGTAATGAAAGAGGAAATAATGAACGTATATGGAATATTTAACTCATAGGTATGCAAACATAATTACAACTTATGTTACACTTGTGGAAAGGTAAAATGAGTTAATTTAAGAATGTACAATGCAAATTCCATAACCAATACAGACTTTTCGGAGTAATGGTTGGTGGCATCAACGAACCTTTTTTTTTTTTTTTCTCCGAATTGTAAAAAGAAACACAGGAACAGCTCAATTCCACAAACACTATAAAGATAGAAACATACCTCCTGATTGATGAATTCAACATTTTCTGCTTCCGTCACTCGTGTTTCCAACACGATATGACAATACTACAGCAAACACACGCCTTAAGCCACGAATCAGCTGACGACAATCACAAAGATACTGCCAGCCGAAAAGGAGACATTCCTCTCTTGGTTTACTGTTCAATATACATTACGCAATAATTACAACACTTTCCCTTAAAAATAAAAAAAAATAAAAATCACGAACTCACAAGTAAGTAACTAACACCAAAATTGCTGCAAATTAGTTCGTAAAAACAAAATATTTAATATGAAAATGTAAAATTTGTAGCTTCAGTTAGTGATATAATTTTAATTGGTGCTAGATTCTACCAATATACTAAAGCCACTGAGTGCAGCCACATTTGGAAAGCGTTCAGTTTTTGCAATAGTTGACCTCAATGTGACGAAATTGGATTATTTTGCTTATTTTCAATCCCTAACTTCAACTGCAATAGTATTCTGGGCAATCCAGCTCGAAGGGTTGAAATATTCAGTATACATAAGTGAATAATAGATATTATGAATGGATTACGAATAAAACTTCTTGTACAATTTAGGAATTTTAACATCTGTTGCAGAGTATGGACTTTAGTTTCTAATTATGTTCTGTGTTTCTAATGATAGAGCTCTTGGGAAGAAATTAATTTCATACTCAGATTTCAGAGGTGAGAATAGAATGGTCATTATTGGTGGGGTTTAAATTTACCAGGTATAAACTGGGTAGGAAACAAGATTAATAACACAAGGGAACAGAGATTTGCGAATTCCTTAATAAAGGAAGAAGGATTTACACAAATGGTAGAGCAAAACACGAGGGACAAATATTTTGGATATTTTCCTAATAAAACCAGATGATAACCTTGTGGGGTGTCAAGTAACCGAAGGTATAAGTGATGATGAAGCAGTTCTGATGGTATTAGAAGATTCATTGAACCAGTATCGAAAATTAAATGGGGAAATAGGCACAACTATAAAAAGGCACAGATTTCGAATTTGAAAAGATATTTCAAAGAACGTTTCAGCAAATGGAAAGAAGCAGAAGTAAAGTGGACTCAAGTGGGAACAGTTCAAAGAGAAAATTAAGAAGGAGGAAGAAAAATTTATTTCAAAGCAGAACATACAGAGAAGTCGAGAACCTGTGTACAATAATAGGGAGGTGAGGAGTTTAAAGAGGTTGGTAAGAAGAGAACATAACAGAGTTAAGAGACAGCTGGGTGGTAGAGAATATTCAAAATATCTATACACCTTATAACTAAAGTTACTGAGCGCAGCCAAATTGATAGTGTTGCACTAGATCTGTCAAAGGCTATTGACAGAGTGAGCCATAAAATGGTAATAAATAAGGTAAAGACTACGGAGTGGATGGAAAAATGATTTGCCGGATAGAAGAATTTTTAAAAGGTAGACAACAGAAAGTTAGGGAAGTAAAAATGGGAGTGCCACAGCGTAGCGTATTGGGACCATTGCTATTCATTATTCTAATGAAAAATTGTGTTGATTTTACTATTAACACTTACATTGTTTGCAGATGACATAATACCATAAACAGGGGCTGGTCCAGAGGGGGGCTTGGGGGTTCAAGCCCCCCCAAAAGTTTCTAGTTCCACATTGTAATTTGGAGACTTCTTTTTTTTTTTTAGCTCTACGGATTCGAGGCCCGAGGAGACTATAAAGACTGCCCTTCGACCAACTCAAGCCCCCCCTCCCCCCAAAAAAAACCAAATAACACAAATCCACTGAAGGCAAGCCCTCCCCAACCAAAATCCACTCGAGCCAAGCCCGCCCCAAACCAAAATCCCCCCTGACTATATAAAATGATCAAAACGGTACTGTAAACAGTTGCAGGGTGATCTGGACATGATATCTAGTTGTGTCGGTAAACATGGCATGAAGATAAATGCAAAGAAGAGTCAGCTTATTATCACAAATAAAAAACTAAAGTTTGATTATGATTATAAGGTGGGTAAAGAATTGCTTGTTGAAGACTTTAAATGCAAATATCTCGACATTACTTTTGATAGAAAAATTAAATGGGCAGGATGCATTGGACAGGTAGGAGGGAAATTTCAAAACTTGTTAGAGAAAGTGATGAGTATAGGAATTGGGTTACTATACTTTGGTCAGACCATATGCTAGTGTAGTGTGCTATGGTATGGGACCCACATTTTGCCTATCAAATACAGGACTTGGAGAGGGTGCAAAAAATGGCTGCTAGATTTGTTTCTGGAAATTATCGCAAAATGCAATCAGTAACACATATGACAAAAGAGCTGGAATGGGATTCATTGCAAGACAGGAGGAGGGTGAAGAGTGTCATGGGAGTGTACAAGGCGTATACTGGCGATGATGCATGGAAAGATATTGATGTAGGTATAAAAAGTAGTACATGGAAGGGAAAAGATGACCGTGATAACAAGCTGGCACTCGATTTCTGGCACAAGGGTGTGGGAAGATTCTCTTTTTTAGGTAAGGGGGACAGGAATTGGAATAAGTTACCAAGTGAAATGATAAATAGTTTACCAGAAACGTTGAAAGAATATAAGTTAAAATTTAGAGGGCCAAAGTAGGTGGGTGCAGGTAAGTGGAAGATGGGTGTGTAGGGAAATTGTCACCGGAGCGTGCTCTCCATTGAAACTTAATCAAATTGTATGATTCCTATCTTCCGCAATTATTACAGGTACAATAAGAAAGATCGGGTCTATTGGAGTTCGCGATTGCTATGTAACGACATCCACTAATGACGTCATAATACTGCTGTAGTCCAATATCAAAATGTATTACTTTTAAGCACTTCCTTTGTAATATAGCCTGGTGTAAAGGTCCAAATATTATTATGGGTTTGAGTATAAATGTTGTAAGATGGATTCGTGAACATTCGAGAGAGCTGCTCCATTTAACGCACAGCCGTAGCGGCATCAGACGCTGAGTCGCGAATTCCATACACATGTCACGGAGCAATGGCCTAGCTAGCGTAAGTGACTTGATGGTATTTAAAGAGAGACGCCATCTGGTCTCGCTCTCTTCAGTTCAGTTCAGTTGACCAACGGACTGACATGATGTAGCAAGGTAATAGTTGTGAGTTGGTCTGCTGCCGCATGGCAGTTGGACTTAGTCTGTTCTAGTCTTCCTGTAGTATTAGTATTTCATTCTGTTCTATAGTTCGTCTGTCTGTAAGCATTCCTAAATTCATAGTTTAACTTATAACTTGAGTCTCGTGCATCACTGTTTTATAATGTTCGCGTTGGGTTTTTATTGGTTATTCATAATCTTAACAGTTATCATTGTTTCCAACACATGCCGTAGTTAAATCATTATCTCACGTCTGAAGGAGACTTAGTTCCATTATTGTTGATACCATATTGGTAAATCTGGGAGCTACTGCGCGTGTTATTCCTCCCGTCATAACGTAGTTGGAATTGCGGACGCATGTATTATGTTCGGTATCTAAAGAATAAATACTCTCATTCAATCCACTCTGGTGGTATTCTCAAATCATGTATTAGTTGTTAGAGTAAGCTACCCAGTTGTTTCAGGTATAATGTAAATGATGTGAGTAATAACTCCATAAGGTAGAAATACATTTTTTATCTATTTGCTAAGAGTAATGTTAGCCTTCATTGACTACTAATTAACGCAGTTGGCGAATCTGCTTCACTTAAACGCGCTTGGTGTCAGACTGACAATTCAATATGATTCTATATTAATCTGCCCACTTGATAGTTGCTCTATTTAATAATATCATAAAACGCTCACAAAATGAAAGACCACTACAACCATGGCCGAATCCTTTTACATTAGTGTCAAGAAGTGAGATATCGAAACCTTTACACTGGTGATCATTATTGCGGATATAGAACCCTTTAAAAAAAAAAAAAAAAATTAGTTAAACATCCTTAAAAATAATAGTTTCTAAATTATTGCTTTCTTGAATACCATTAAATAATTCGTGCGCTTGATTTTGAGACTGAACAGACGACTCGTAATCTCTTATCTTTTTACTAGTATTCAGTAGTATAAGAATTTGTCAAAAGAATTTCCTTCAGATATTTTTTTTTTTTCTAAATATTGTTTCCGGGGCGTGAGATCTTAAGTAAACCAGTAGGAGTTCATGAGCCATCTACAAGCAGGGCCGGCTCTAGGAATTTTGGGCCCGGGTAAAATGGGCGACCTTTTTTTTTGCTCTACAAACTGGCCGGGCGACAATGGGAGGATTCATGGTGTCATGGCGTGAGGACCCCTACAGTCGGTTATCGAGGCCCCCCATTAACCTGCAGGCACGGGTACTCTTTTGACCTGCTATCCCCCCCCCCCTAGCGCCAGCCCTGTCTACAAGATGTCAGCACCTCCCAGATCTGTCGAGAACATGTGTTTGTAGCCAGCCATTCAGCGGAGTAGATGCTCGGAAAAGGCATTGTGGCAGGCCTAGCAGCCAGTGGTATGAAAACATGACGATCAATACAACGCGGCATCACCAGAACCAACAAGTAAGGACCAACTTTTCTACTGTCAGAATGTAAAGGAACATCCTTAAATTATAATTGTATAACTGATGATTTTTTAATGTTCTTGGAATACAATTGTCGGATAAAATATGAATTGTATATATTTGAGAGATATTACGTTTGAAAATATATTGAAGTACATGGAAATGGCTTCACCCCATAGCTTAACTAATTAAAAGTCCATATATGTTATATTTAATTCTCGACAAGTAGGATTTGCATTGGATATCAGGAGTATTCTACATTTGTTAATGAAATCATTTCAAGTGAATCTTAGCATTCGTTTAAAGGGCCACAGACAGATTCATGCAATTATCGAGGTTTCGCGAGCCAAGATGATAGTAACAGTACGGATCTAATCGCCTAGATACCACTGTATGCGAAGTTGGAAAACGTGTCTGTCAAATACAAACTTCATAGGTTATGTACAGCACAGGTTTGGGTACTTTATCAGCAGTATGAATGTCGAG
>JARYHS010004229.1:0-42580 GCA_031002005.1 Vandiemenella viatica
ACACCTGCGCGACGTGGGTGGTCTGGCGGCACGTGCGCGGCGGGGGGAGGGGAGGGGGAAAATCCAAGATGGCGCCGCACACAGGTTATACATCTACTAATGACATGGAATAAACTGAAAAAGCCTCGTTTAGAAAAAAATCAATATCTCGAATATGGAGAGACTTTACTAAAATAAACTATTGTGATATAGTAGGACATGATGTGTGGTTACATGATTATCCTTCCATTCCTGAACACCCTGTATAATAACGGACAAATAATCAGCATTCTATAAAGAACATTTATTAACACACCGTCTGATTACGACTCACTTTCGTCTCAAACGAATTAATTTTCTGCATCAAGCGTTGTGGTATGTCAATTTTAATTCTAATTTCATAATACGAATCAGTTTGGAACTACGGAATTCAAACTTGTCGGTTTTTAATTACTGTAATTTTGTTATTGCAGACCTCAAAAAACAGTTAAAAGCAGAAACAGATCAGCACCGTTTAGCATTTGTGCTTAAGCAACAGTCCGTGATTGTGTTAGCAACAGTTGGTAGCCCTGCGGCTGTTACGCTCCCTGCCTTTCTCCCCCCCAGGCAGCATCAATCTGTTTGCGTATTTTAGTTTACTATTTTCAAAGGCACATTGGAGAAGATTTCATAGTTTAAAGTACGTCATCTCTATCGTCAAGCATTATTAGGAAAGTCGAAATTAAAGGAAATTCGTCTTTACTGATGGTCAGCGTCCTGGCTGTTCCATTTAGTGTGCTAACCCCCCCCCCCCCCCCCTAACCGTCACGTGTTGCATGGCTCACTAGAAACAAAGTAATGGCGCATCCGGTGAATTATTTGAATTTTGAACGGATATAAAACTTGTAACAAATGAAAAATGTGTATTAAACCACAAACACATTTATTGATGACAGTGATACGGTGTCACCTTGTCGAAAAATAAAACAGCTTTTATATCGAATAAGTGAACCTACATATTGCAAAAATATGAACATAACTGTGATAAATCAAATTTAGGATATTTTTTAATGCCAAACATTACGAGATGAAGTGAAAAGTGAGACAAGTAATTTTATGTAATGCGTGTAAAATTAATTCTTACACCACTCTCCTTCATAACTCTATTGCTCACTAAAACTGAAATTTTTAAAACATATGCGTTGTAGATGTTCTCTTTTTGTTACAATATAGGAGCAATGACATTGATAATTTGTTTGGATTAACCAGCGAATGAGTAACTGTTATTGAAATAAGCAACGCTACAGAACTGCTGATATTTCCCTACGTTAATATTGCCACAGTATAGTGCGGCATTTTGACTCCTGTGTCCTCTGGATTCCGCGGCAACAAAATCAAATGGAAACGTGTGTCTTTTTTTTTTTTTTTTTTTTTTTTTTTTTTTTTAACGGCATTTGGCAACGGAGGCCATACAGCCAGCTCAATGTGTAATTATTTTCAGTGTATGGACGCCACAGGACGGACAGGACATTCACACGGACACACAACACTTAAACATCCATGCCCGCGGCCGGATTCGAACCGGCGGCCTTCGGCACGCCGAGCTAGCACTCTAGCCCCTACGCTACCGAGGCCGGCCGTGTGTCTTTTCTTCGCGAACTTAGGAGCTGTTTAAACGATGCGCCATTTAAATGTCACATGTAGCGTTTCAGCAAATTGTTCAACTATTATCTGTTGTTTTTCGGTGCCGTTCCTGATATGGATGTGTGTATTATACGGACCGAGCGTGGTGGGTGAGCGATAATATTTCGGAGGACTCGGGTTCGCAACCAGGTCGGACCATCCAGATTTTTACTTCTTATAGTTCCCTAAAATCTCTCCAAGTGAATGCCGCGATGGATCATCAAAAAAAAAAAGGACATGTGCGAATCCTTTCCCTTAGTCCTTACGTACCTGTGATGACGTATAGACCAGGTTATTATATTTTCTGATTCCGTCTAATTAGCTAATGGCATAGTCGCAGGCTGCATATTCTGTTGAGACATATTGCATTCGGTGCTTTGCTTGAACGCCTCCATTACGAATCAGTAATACAGAAAACTGCTGTAGTATTTGCATGTCACGTGTTTCACTGCAACAGACCACAACAGCGATTTTATTGCTTACGGTTTTACAACTCGTCGACGTCGGGGTCATTAGAGGCAGCATGGGATTGGGGACAAGTAGCGGGAAGGAATTCGGCCATGGCCGCTTCAAGAAAGCATCCCGGCATTCGCCTGTAGTGATCTGGGGAAACAATAGTAAACACAGTTCTGGATACTCGAACGGGGATCACAACCCGCGTCCTCCATACTGCGAGGCCAGAGCTCACTAGCACAAGGGGACGACCATTAATGACGTGAGCTGAATTGGGGGGGGGGAGGAGGGGTCAACGGAAATCACACGTGAGGTTTGAAATTCTAGTAGAATTGTAGACTAAAAAAAGTTCTAAAATTGACTCGAAAGTCGAGTTTAGGGGAGTATTTTGGTCCAAGAATCGACGCCCTTCGGAACAAGAGATCTGAAAAAAAAGTTCCAAGGCCGAATGATAGGGGGGCGGGGTCTCGCTGAAAATCACACGTCATTTTAGTGAAGGGGCGGGGGGTCAAACGAAATCTCACGAAGTCTTACCAGAAAAGGTGGTGGGGGAATTCGAGAATAACACCTCAAGTAATTAATCGACGCCCCCCAACAGTGATGAGACGAATCGTGACGTCACTGATCCTCGAATACGTCAGACAACTCGTCATAAAAACAGTTGGGAAAGTAACCGTTAAACCTTCAACTCTTTTTCATCATTTACTAAGAAGTCGGCATAATATTAAGGACGCCTTACAGTTGAAGGAAGCATCTCGGCATTCGCCTGGAGTGATTTGCGGAAACCATGGAAAACCCAAATCTGAATTGCTGGACGGGGATTCGAACCCGCGTCCTTCAGATTGCGAGGCCAGATCGTTACCACCCACCAGTCTCTGTGCAGATATATTATGGAAGCTTCTAGCACGGCGGCATAGTGGCGCTAGTTCCGACACTCTGTTCTGTAAATGTCTAATTCGCAGATATAATTCTAATTCGGATTAACGTCAAAGTGATTATTTGACACCAAAATAACTGAAGTATCAATAAAATCCGCTGCTAAGTAATAATTATGTAAACAGTGTAGTTTGATATTTCACCTATTAACAGTGCAAAAAAAATTATTTTTATAAATCATCGTGCTATTGGTTAGTTTTAATTATTTGTCGCGTATTGTCACCGAGTGCTGTGGAAATGGAGTCTCGACTGTAATATTCCATTCATAACACTGACAAGCAGGGGCGTAGTAATCAGAGGGCCCCCAAGCACAGGGGGCCCCCAAGCTGAGCTCAGGGGGCCCCCTAAAGCTCAGGGAGCCCCTGCCACTAAACCTCACAAGAATTAGTAGAAATAAAAAAAAAACAGTAGGTCGTCCATCTGGCTTGAGGGACCGATGGCCCTTGTTAACCTAGCTACGCTGCTGCTGACAAGTCTCAAATATTCAAGACTAAACTCTTTCCGCCACTTATTTAGCTCGACGAGCAAACACAAAAATCTTTAAGCTCTCTGCAATGTTCATTGCTTTTAACAATTCTTATCATAGGGACCGTGCACAAACTGCGTGGCTCGGTCTAGGAGGGGGGGGGGTTAGCTGTAAAGTTACGCTGGGCTACATGGGGGGAGGGGGGGGAGGTTGCGAGCCAGGCCACGTAGCTTTCCTTTCATAACATTTTTCACAGTTAAAATGAGGAACAGAACTCACAACAGCATGTGAATATTTATTTCCCTCAGTTAATTATCTCCGTATGTAATTTACAATAGTCTGACAAGAGAAAACAGTACAAAATGTCTTCTGGAATCAAAAGGGAAAAAAGCTACGTGCTACGTGGGGGAGGAGGGGGGGGGTGGTTGAGGCAAAAGGCACGTAGGGGGGGGGGAGTGGGGTCCACAGGACGCCAGAATGGAGCGACGTGGTTTATGCACGCTCCCATATGGCATATCCAACTGTTGACGTAATAATCTTGTACCTATTTTGTTGCAGCGTTGTCTCGACTCAGCGCAACAATCAAGCGCTCGCCAGGCCACTAAATCTCGCTCGTCAGCTGTTTTAGACCGATAGAATCCAGACGGGTCGCGCATTGTGATTGCGTTACTACCAAAAATTTGTCGCCCATGTTACGAGATTCCCCCCCCCCTCTCCCCGCCACGAGCTTTATGGACGCTGCACCGCGCGGCAGAGTTCTCCAGGCAATACGGCAGCCGTCCCACAGCTGCACTCCAAGTCCAGCCAATCAGCTTCTTTGTTCCAGCGCAGTCTCAGCTGGTTGTCTGACCGCCCGTGCCGTTACTTTCGGCCAAATTTGTGCCACGGCTTCCTGAAAAAATGCGGCGCATCTGTCTATATTACGCAGTGCACATCTTAGATACGATTTACACAACGATCTGTATTATTGCAATTAATTTTGTATTTTTTAAATTATTACGTTCTCTTTTAAGAATATGTAGCTATTGTTTAGTAGATGAGTGAGTTGATGCGTCCTGCTCATAAAACAAAATCTATTTAAAACATGGACGCTCCTTTTTGTCGTAATCACTGAGGACGTGTTTAATTAGTTAGAAGAGTGTATCGTTCCATAAATTCCATATTTTATCTGAAATAAACTATTTCCACAATCTTTGTAGTTATATTAAAGTATAAATTAAAAAATAGATGTATGATCCTACTATATAAAAAGCTAACGTGTGGTCTACGTGCGTCGTCTATAGCTGCTTCTCCTATTGGCTAACGAACGGCCAATCATCAACCACCATATTGCATTCCTTCATTTTGGATTTTGTTTATTTACTACAGTTAGATGCAGAAAGTCGTGTAAGATGAATGGTGTTCGATGTTTATGTTATATTATTTGTATCAGTTATACGCCAAAATTCATGTAAGGAGAAGGGATTCAATATTTACGCTATTTTATCTGTGTCAGTTATAAGCCCTAGGTTAAACCATAACCTAAGATTTTTTCGGCAGACGGTAAGAAACTGTGAAGTGTATTTAAAACTCGGAGAAACATAATGATATATTGGTCAAATAAATAACAGTTATCCGTTTTCGAAATTATAGTCTACATTTATTTATGCAAAATCCTAACCAAATACTCTGATAATCTAACCAGAGTAACGTATTCATATAACAAACGATATCATTAAAAATGACTAATTCATTTCTCCTTATAAGCTTTTCCAGAATAAATTCTTACTACCATTATATATGATACCATTAGTTTTTGATACATTTGTTAACTATTAAATGAGATTTAATATAAACTTTTGATTAGATTTAAACCATGATTTAAACAGTCAAGGATATGACTATTGTCTCTGACTTACAGTATAAGCGATATGACACTCGAAATGCAACAACGATATTATTGCCGCAAAATAGCAGTGAGCAGAGATATTAGAAATACGGAGAGCAGGGAAAAAAATTAATGCGAGGCAATTATGTGTCACAAAGTTACAATTAGTACGTTCGTTTAAATTTACATATTGCTTTTTATTTATCTACGACAACCAGAAGCAAAAATTCATGTAATGAGAAGGATATTGTATGTGTACGTTATATTACATGTATCAATAATGAGTACTAGGTTAAAACACAGCCTACATTTTTTTTGATTTTTTTTTTTATTTTTTTTGCCGGAGGTAAGAAACGATGAAGTTTATTAAAAACTCTGAGGAAGTTTATTTCCCGTCATTTATAGTAAAATAATGTAAATAAATCGGTATTACCGGAGATCGCGATTCTGCCAGGAATTGGTGTGGTAAACTGCAAGAATCCACTAGAAATATTTTCCGTAGTACATTTAACTGTATTATGCCCGTCCAGAATGTATTACAACCTAATTTCTGCTTGAAAATAATGGTAGTCTACAGGCTGTATTACAACGGAATCACTGCTTAAAAACAATATGTCTTGCGATTGACTACAGCATTTGAGAGTAGTAGAAGTTATGAATTTCGAAAGCAATATTAATGGAGGGTTGTGGTTGAGTTGACCAGAAAGCCCACCGACACATTTGATTACAGCGTAATTCACTCTGAAATGAGTTTTACAAACCAATTAAACTGCTTTCATATGCGCCAAGTTACTGAAGGTATTAATAAATGCGGGTGAACGTAGTTCGTAACTATCGTGCTGAAGTGTGCCTGGACTAGGAATATAACTGATATTAAATGGATAGCAAATGTTTCTGGATTCCTAATTTATTTTTCATTTTATTGGTTTTATACATCCGCCCTCATTAATTCAGTAGAAGTTACTACTGTATTGCTGTGTAGAACATTATTAAATCAAGGCCACTAGCATTATCTAATAACAATCCCGTATAATTATCCAACTGCAAAATAATAATAATAATAAAATGAACTGCCAGAATATGGCGTTCAAACCGTCATTTTTGACGGGTTAGAAGCTAGTACGTTATAATATTGCCGCATGAACGCCAGTGTACCGTCTGCCAGCATGGCGCAGCGGGTAGCGTCACGAATTGTGGTACCGAAGGTCGCCGGTTCAATCCCGCCCACTGACAAAAATTATTTAATTCTGTTTATTATTTCCAGAAGATTCTACATGTTTCCTAAGGTCACTTGTAACTTCTACACATTTCACTTGTTAACTACTCTTGTAATCTCTAGTACGTTCTATCTGTGTATAAATAGAAGAGCATTCTGCCCAAGAGGCAGTCAGTGCTGCGTGTATGTTTGAGTTCTCAATAAACCTGTTCTCAGTTTAAGTGCTGTGTTCATTGACAAGTAACCTTCGAATTCACACCTGCCCCGGTTCCAACGCGACATAGTTTGGTGGAGACGCCGGGTAACCTGTGCAACAGCTGCATCGTCGTGGCTCCGATTAGGCAACGTAAAAGTCGCCGCCTACACGGACTGGAACCGGACTACAAAGGATATACTCAGTACGTCCTTCCGAAAGTCCGCGTCATTAGGAAACCCATGGCGGCAAGCCAGCTGCACATTCGACACCCATCGGTGTTCTCTGGAGACGCTGGACAGGATCCTAACAAATGGCTAAAAGGGTTCGACCGAGTCGCCAAGTACAACAGGTGGGATCATACCATGTGCTTGGCAAATGTTTATTTCTATCTGGACGGAACCGCCCAGCAGTGGTTCGAGAACAACGAAGAAAAACTGAATAACTGGGAAATGTTCCAGACGGAACTTAAGAAAACGTTTGGGGACCACCAGCGACAAATCCGCTCGGCGGAAGAACAACTAAAGAACCGGGCCCAACGACATGGGGAGCCGACGCAATCGTACATACAGGATGTTTTGGCCCTATGCAACGTAGTCAACCCGAATATGACTGAAGCCGACAAAATCACGCACCTAATGAAAGGTATTGCAGAAGACATGTACCAAGCTCTTCTGATAAAAGACGTCGCTACGACGGAAGAGTTCATCAAGTGGTGCCAGCGGATTGAGGAGATGCAACAAAGGAGGGTTGGGCGAAAGAAGTATGACAGACTTCCCAACGTAGTCCCTATGGCAGTTGTGGAAGACCAGCACGACTTTGCGTCTCTCATACGACAAATTGTGAGAGAAGAATTACAACAGTTCATGGCAGCTGGGACTCTTGAACCGAGTGAGCATCAGATCATGGCCATGGATGTAAGCCCAGTGGGTCATGAAGGAGCCGACGCGGCGGAAAAAGAGGTATTTCAGACAATAGCTCCTGTCTGCCGAGCCAATCGCACTCGACGTGAAGAATGGCCTCGCCCTGATATGACGTATGCTGCAGCTGCCAAACGGCAGCCTAGGAACCGGCCGACACGGCCACAACCAAATCCTCCGGCACCTATGACGTCCCGCAGACGAACGGACGTCTGGAGGACAGAAGACAACGCGCCAGTATGTTTCCACTGTGGGCGCCCTGGACATGTCGTACGATACTGCAGAGAGAGAAGACGAGTATTTGACGATTATTTTGCCGCAAGACGTCCGCCATCAGAACAGTTCTACCCCAGGCAGCCACCCGCTGACGAGTTCGGTCGACCTACGGGAAGAAGCCCATCGCCGTACCCTAGACGAGGTCGATCCCCGACGCGCCGCTGCCGTTCATCGTCGCCGGACAGAGCTACCAGCCGCTCCCCTAGCCGCCGCACGCAGGAAAACTAAGCAAGGCGACCATCTACGGAGGTGAGGCCGCCGCAGATGAAAATCCTCCATGGATGACAGTCACTAAGATGTCGGGAAATCTCATCAACGTTATAATCGACGGCCAACCTGTCCGGGCGCTGGTTGATTCAGGAGCTTCTTTCTCCGTATTGTCGGACAATTATCGTCGCACACTAAAGAAGACAATGTTCCGTGATACGGGGGCAACTGTGCTAAAGGTCGCAAATGGAAAGTACGTCCAGCCAGCTGGAGCTTGTGTCGCGAGAATAACCATCAACAACAGGACCCAGCCAGTTGAATTTGTCATTTTAACAGAATGTAGTCATAATGTCATCCTTGGATGGGACTTCCTTAAGGCATCCCAAGCTGTCATTGACTGTGGAACATCTGAGCTGCAAATTGAAGAAGTCGTTGCGACGGGTACACGTAACACAGAATCTTCTGGGAAGTTATTCGCCGTTGACAACGTGACGATCCCGCCGTTCGCAATGAGAAGAGTCCCAGTCAAAAACACGGACGACCGCAACCTTGAAGTGCTTGTCGATAGTAGAAAGTTTATTAGGCTCACGAAAGAAATCTACATACCAGCGGCTATCATAAGCATTATCGGTGGTCGAGGAGACATTTGGATCACCAACTGTCACGAGCAGTCACAAATTATCCCCAAGGGAATGTGCATAGGGACAGCTGAACCAGTCCAGGAGGGCGAGCTCAACGTCATTAACGAAGATCCATGCTCTGTTACTAGTACCGACAACACGCTGGAGGAAACAACTATGGAACTGCCAATAGGGTCCGGCCTGACCAAGGAACAACACCACCGGGTGTTAGCTATACTACGCCAATTCTCTGGTGTATTCACACCCCAGCAAAAAAAAGGTCAGACGAAACGGCCCACGATAAAGCATCGTATCAATACTGGGGATCATCCGCCCATTAGCCAGCGCTCGTACCGATTGTCACCAGTCGAAAGGCGAATAATTCGAGAGGAAGTGGAGAAGATGTTGCATAATGACATTATTCAACCTTCGGAGAGTCCTTGGTCATCTCCGGTGGTCCTCGTAAAGAAGAAGGATGGTACGTGGCGATTCTGTGTCGACTATCGGCGGCTGAACAAAATCACAAAGAAAGATGTCTACCCACTGCCGCGCATCGACGACGCCTTAGACTGCTTGAAAGGAGCTACATACTTCTCAACCATGGACATGCAGACAGGCTACTGGCAAATCGAGGTTGACGAAGCTGACAGAGAAAAGACGGCTTTTATTACACCTGATGGCCTCTATGAATTCAAAGTAATGCCATTCGGATTATGCAACGCTCCGGCCACATTCGAACGCATGATGGACAACTTACTTCGACACCTTAAGTGGACGACGTGTCTTTGTTATTTAGATGACATTGTTGTTTTCTCGAAAACATTTGAAGAACATCTGAGTCGCCTGTCAACGGTGCTGAAGTGTGTTCAGACTGCAGGACTCCGCCTCAATCCGAAGAAGTGCCTCTTCGTCGCCAAAGAGATAAAAATCCTGGGGCACCTGGTCAACGGAGATGGCGTCCGCGCTGATCCAGATAAAGTAAGGGCAGTCATGGAATTTCCAACTCCTCAGCACATTCGTGATGTGAGAAGCTTTCTTGGGCTGTGCTCATACTTCCGGCGTTTCATAAAAGGATTCTGTAACATGGCACGTCCACTGCAAGAACTTTTGCAGGGAGACGCCAAGTTTTACTGGGATGAAACTAAAGAAAGATCTTTCCAGGCACTTAAGGAGGCTCTAACTTCCGCACCAGTTCTAGCCTTATACGACGAGAATGCAGAAACTGAACTTCACACTGACGCCAGCGGTTATGGGATCGGTGCAGTGCTTGTGCAAATTCAGGAAGGTGCTGAGAAGGTGATAGCCTATGCATCAAGAGTATTCTCTAAGCCCGAGATAAACTACTCTACAACCGAGAAAGAATGCCTCGCAGTTGTCTGGGCTATCAACAAGTTTCGTCCGTATTTATTCGGCAAACCTTTCACCGTCGTGACAGACCACCATTCTTTATGTTGGCTAACCAGCTTGAAGGATCCATCAGGTCGACTAGCAAGATGGGCACTTAGACTTCAAGAGTACGACGTCACGGTGGTATTCAAAAACGGACGCAAACACAAGGATGCCGACAGCCTTTCAAGGAATCCTTTAATAGAACACAACAGCATGAATGGAATTTCAGCCCTCGCTGAATTAGGTGACGTTGCAGCTGAACAGAGGGAAGATTCAGAGTTATTAAGAACCATAGACGCCTTGGAGAAAGGAGAACCGGCCAAAGGAGAGTTTCAATTGATAGATGGGACATTGTATAAGAACAACTACGATCCACTAGGCCCCAAGTGGCTTCTGGTCGTTCCAGCTCATCTCCAGCCAGCTATTCTCAAGTATTTCCACGACGCTCCAATATCCGGTCATCTGGGATTTGTGAAGACCCTGGACCGAATCAGACGCAGGTATTACTGGAAGGGTCTCTACCGATCTGTCAAGCATTATGTGAGTCACTGTAAAGAGTGCCAGCGACGGAAACATGTGCCGCAATTACCTCCAGGTCATCTAGTACCAATTCCACCTGCAGCAGTTCCATTCCACCGAATTGGGATCGACCTTTTAGGGAGGTTCCCGAAGTCGACAACCGGTAACCGATGGATAATAGTCTGCACCGACTACCTCACGCGCTACGCTGTCACCAAACCTGTGCCGACTGCAGAAGCTCCAGAGGTTGCAAAATTTCTAGTAGAAGACATTATTTTGAAGCATGGAGCACCACGTGTGATGATATCCGATCGTGGAAAGGTATTCCAGTCAAGACTAGTATCAGAGGTCATGTCAAGATGCGACGTTGTCCACAGGATGACAACTGCATACCACCCTCAGACAAACGGTCTCACAGAGCGCTTCAACAAGACATTAGCCGATATGCTGTCGATGTATGTGGATGTTGAGCAGAAGGATTGGGATACAATACTGCCAGTGGTCACATTTGCTTATAATACAGCAAGGCAAGATACGACAGGCTTCACTCCGTTTTTTCTGCTCCATGGCCGTGAAGCTGAGACCACAATGGATACGCTGTTCCCATTCCAGCCGGACGACACTCAGGATGACTATATAAAACAGCTCATTACCAGGGTCGAAGAAGCAAGACAGCTGGCTCGCATACGAACACTGGCCACCCAGGAGAAGGACCGTCAGCGGTATGACGGCAAGCACCGACCTGTTGCGTACAACCCAGGAGATCTCGTATGGATTTTTACCCCTGTCCGGAAGGTTGGGCTATCAGAAAAGTTACTGAAGCGGTACTTTGGTCCGTATCGTGTCATACGCCGCCGGTCAGACGTCACATACGAAGTCGAGGATTATGAGCCGTCTTCGAAACGACGAAAGCGAAGGGACATTGTTCACGTCCTCCGCATGAAGCCTTACTACAATCCTGACGAGCAGCTAGGTACAACCAGCTTCTTGTTCAAGGACTCTGAGGACGGTTTGGATACTGAGGAAGTCGGACAGGAAGATAATAGTACAAACAGGAGGGGCCCTCCAGAACTGCCATACAGAGGACCCACGACAAGATCAAGATCCAGGACACTTCAGCGTGCCCCAAAAGAAATCTAACAGCGGGACGCTGTTTTCCTCAGGAGAGGGAGCAATGCCGCATGAACGCCAGTGTACCGTCTGCCAGCATGGCGCAGCGGGTAGCGTCACGAATTGCGGTACCGAAGGTCGCCGGTTCAATCCCGCCCACTGACAAAAATTATTTAATTCTGTTTATTATTTCCAGAAGATTCTACATGTTTCCTAAGGTCACTTGTAACTTCTACACATTTCACTTGTTAACTACTCTTGTAATCTCTAGTACGTTCTATCTGTGTATAAATAGAAGAGCATTCTGCCCAAGAGGCAGTCAGTGCTGCGTGTATGTTTGAGTTCTCAATAAACCTGTTCTCAGTTTAAGTGCTGTGTTCATTGACAAGTAACCTTCGAATTCACACCTGCCCCGGTTCCAACGCGACAATATAGTTGGCAACCCTGCTGTCGGTGGTACACATTGTGTCCCTTGACTACAGAAGTTTAATTTTCTCACGTCTAACTTTCTCCTCCCCAATTCATATAAATAACAAAAACTTTTATATCATCACCAATGAAAAGATATTTCGGAATTATTGATTTCATATATTACTGTCTCGATATCTGCGTAATGATATTCATAACTGCAAGATATATGCTGCGTTGTTAATTTTGTAAAGTCTTGAGAAAAAAAAAATCTTATCGTTCAAATACTTAACACAATTTATCATTATTTTAATACGAAAGAAAGTTGTTGTATAACCCACTTACATAAGCCAAGTGTCCAATGAATCAACGGGGGAACCCCCCCGATCTCTGAAGGTGTAGTTCCCGCGTCTGCCGCCAGAGCGCTCGCTTGCTGTGCTTGTCGCCATTGTCTCGTGTCGCGTGGTGGGGCAGCTGATAATCTGGTGAGTTCACACCTTCTTAAGGTATTTTCAGTGTTCAACATGCGCGTATTAGCCGGAAATCTAAAATACTGTGACGTCACACAAAACTTCGACACAAAATAATATTACTTCCAGCCGTTGTTATTGCGTACTTTGTTATTTTCTTTGCGAGTTGTGTTGTGATTTTACCCATTGCCGACTGTTTGGATTCCATCACTGGCGAGCGGGATAGAATCCTTATGGATTCTCACTTTGCTTTGTCTGTCGCGACCTAAATACTTGAGAACTGTTTCACTCAGAAATTTCCAGTTGCTCGTTGTTGTAGTTGTTACTCGATCCTAATGTAAAATATCGGGAGATTAAAATTACCGTTTTTGTGTAGTGGCGGCTGTATAAAATATTTCCTTCAGATATTCTTGATATGGATTGAATGAATGCTGACAGGCGACAAATATCAATATGTTTCTGTTTATTTCGTGTGTGTGTGTGTGTTTTTTTTTTTTCTTTTTTTTTTTCTCCACGCTTTGAGACAGCTTTCAACGAAGAAACACATAAATATACCTCCCTCTACTTCATTTCCGAAGCCAAATTTCCGGTAATATCATTTTCGCAAAATAACTAAATGTATGATTTTCTACAAATTTGATATTTCAGCAAACATTTTTTTGAAGAATAAACGTATCACACAATAGAGAATTACATGAATGGAGCAACAATTTTAATTTTTCAAAATTTATCTAACCCCCCCGTATATTTTTTAAGTGAATTCTTTTTCTATTGTTTTGATACATAATCACCAGCATTTGTGAACCTTTTTGAACTCGTGCATTCGTAAAATACTACAAATAATTATATAGACCTAATATATTGTTAACTCACCCCATAAATTATAGGGACATATCGCTGTCCATACACACCTGCGCCTACTATGAAGGGAGCGTCCATAAACCACGTGGTTCCATTTCGGTCTCCTGTGAAACTCCCCCCCCCCCCTCACGTAGCCCAACGTGGCTTTAGTCGGTACCTTCCCCCCCCCCCGTAGCACGTAGTTTCGGCCCCCCAATTGATTCCAGAAGACATTTTGTACTGTTTTCTCTTATTCCCCCTCTAGACCAAGCCACGTAGTTTATGAACGCCCCCCAATGCGTTGAGGAAAGCTCATTAACTCAATCATCAAAGCATCGCCGCTCCTTTCACACCGACTAGAAACGTATTTAGTGAATATCCTGGAAATTCCATATTTTTGCCCTAGCTGCAGTATTCATTGCTTTCAGATGGTTTGCTTACCGCTTATAGTGTTAAACAGGATATTTTACTAGTATATTTTTTTCTATGGTTTCCTAAATTGGATTATAGTTAAATCTCTGATATTTTGCCTGTGGGCCACGAATCGCTGCTCTGCATTATTTAAAATTCAATTACGCAAATCGTGTGATGAACTCTTCTTTTAAAAATAACTTTTCTTTTTAGTGAATTCAGTGTAATATACAGCGTGCGTTGTTAACCCTGACCGCTAGTTTAACCTTTGTGGCTTTGTCTCACTGTTGTGGTTGTTCTCATAGTTTTCGCCACACATATCCACCTCGCCTCAACAGTAGTGATTTTCTCCAGTATTTTCCAGCTGTTATTTTGTGTTTTGTATTATTTCGTAGCTGCAGCATTCCCGCTCGTGTTTTCTAACTGGTGTTTGTAGTTGCGTGACCATTGATTTATATTTGTCGATGCTGTGTTTAGTCTCCTGTTTGTCTACGGGACTACAGTAGTTCTATTTACTATTGTGTTAGCTGCTTACTTTGTTCTGCAGTAGTTTTCCCGTAACGTGACGTCAGTTTAGTATTACTACCATCAGGTCACTCTTTCCACTGCTAACACTAAGTGTCAGGTAACGCTGCAACAAGGGAGCGTCCACAAACTACGTGGCTCTGTCTAGGGGGGAGGGGATCACTGGAAAGATACGCTGGGCAGCGTGGGGGGCGGAGGTGGGGGGTTCAGAGGCTAGGCCACGTAGCTTTACATTCATATTATTTGTCACAGGTTAAAATGAGGTACAGGACACACAACAGCAAGTGAATATTATTTCCGTCATTTAATTATCTCCGTATGTAATTTAAGATAGTCTGACAGGACAAAACGGCACAAAATGTCTTCTGGAATCAAAAGAGAAAAAACCTACGTGCTGCGCGTGGGAGGGAGAGGGGATAGAGGAAAAAGCCACGTCGGGCTACGTGGGGGGGGGGGAGGGGGTTACTCCACAGGAGGCCAAAATGCATCTGCGTGGTTTATGGACGCTCCGTTTCGTCTGGAATTTGGTATACACGTTGCTGACGTCATACGTTTCTAGAAAACGTCCATATCGAAGATAAAAGAAACTTAGATAGACGGCCACACTAACTATATCCTATGCGATTGCGTAGGCAATACACTGGCAGCCATTTCTAATCGCATTTTGTCTTTGACGCTACCAATAAAATCAACACGCCTACCATAGGGCAGTGCTCCGGGGCCCCGACGCTCAAGGGGCCCCGGAGCGCAGCTGAGGGGGTCCCCAAACGCATGCCAGGGGGGCCTTGTGAACCTAGATACACTACTGCTCAGGGGGCACCCAATCTCACCTCAGAGGGCCCCTACCAGCAGCTTGGCACAGCTAAAAAAAGGTCACCCATCTGGCCTGAGGGACCAAAATAATTTTATTTTGCACCGGGCCCTTGTTGACCTCGCTACGCCACTGAAAATCAAGCGGTTTCATGTAATTGTTTTTCTTTTTTGCTTATGTCTTTACGCCTCGTCGGCGTTTAGGTCATTAGAGGCGGAAAAGGACTGCTGGCAAGGAACGGGAAGGAACTTGGCCGTGATCTTTTTTGCGAAAATCGACCGGCGTGATCTGACGCGCGCAACAGGTGGCTTCTTATGACTCATTGTTCAGTGCAGTTATAATCTGAGGATCCTGTTGGCCAGAAGGGATGTTCCTGGAACCGTCTGGAAGAGCGCCGACGGAGTGCAGTGTGGGCTGACAGATAGATGACAGCGGGTGGTCTGTCACATCAAACAAGTCCCGCGCCACCTCAGCCCCCTGCTGACAGTACAGCGAGCAGAGTAGTAAGTGCGAATAACCTATGCGTTACTGTTACACGAGGCGCTAGGGTGTGCTGTCTTTTATTTTCGTGGAGTAGAGCAGACATGAATTAAACATCACATATTAACTTCAGGCAACATGATAATCCGTTCCATCTGATAAAATAAGAGAACGGAAACAATTACAGACGTCGTTTATAGTAACTCGCGGTATAAACTTTGCCTGCTGGCACATCGTCGTGGTATTCAACATCCAATAGTGTTTAAACAGTTATTTGTTCCTAGATAAGAAAGGAGACGATATTCCACGAGGATACTTTTGGTATTAAAATATACGGGGTATGAATATGGTATGTGCAGTTGTTAGTGTGTTTTGTTAAGGGCAGAAATGTCACGTCGAAAAAAAAAATGTATAAATAAATAAATACCTATACCACGAACCTACTACGCTGTCGTAGCAGGGGGAGAGGTGATACTCCCACGTGGCGCGTCCCAGGTGGCAGATAGGGAGGTCCTCAGCGGTTTACCGGCGGACTTGAGCGAAATAAAATAGCTCTCGCGGACCAAACACAAATATGACGGATGAAGGAGGAAAGTAAAAGAAGCCAGAGAACACCATGAGGCAACCTCTAGGGCTAACAACCCTAGTTGTAACACAGATGTGCAGAAATAAAAAAAAAAAAAATTTAAGCCAAACATGCATGATGGCAAAACTTCTAAAGATTTTTAGGATGTCTGTCAGATCCTTTTGAAGTCACAACTGGAGTCAGGCAAGGTGACGGTCTGTCTCCACTACTTTTTAACTGTGTTCTCGAAAAGATCATTCGGACCTGGCGAGCAAAATTAAAGGAAATTGACTGCAGCCCATCAAGAATAGGAACTAAATCTAAAGGGATCACAATAGACACTCTGGCTTTTGCCGATGACATCACTATCGTATCAGATGACTTAGAAACTGCTAGGATCCAAATTGATTTGCTGAAGGAAATTGCTGATCAAACCGGTTTACAGATATCTTTTGAGAAAACAAAATTAATGACTAACATCAAGGATGCCCCACCAAAACTTCAAACCAAATACGGGGACATTAATCAAGTGGAAAAATTTAAGTACCTTGGTGAGATCATTATGAAAAATGGTTTGGACAAAGAAGCTATTCGGGAAAGGATTCGCAAACTAGAAATAGCCTACCAAACTTCGCGAGAGGTCTATAATAAAAAATGTCTTTCACAAAATACTAAAATACGTCATTATGAAACAGTTTTGAAACCAGTAGTTTTGTATGCAGCTGAAACCTTGTTCCTGAATGCCGATAAAGGACTTCTGGGAGAACTGGAGAAAAAAGAGAGAAAAATTATTAGAGGAATTCTGGGTTCCAACTTTAAGAATGGCGTCCATCAAAAGAAATCCAACAAAGAAGTCTACAGCAAAATAGAGAAAATCACTGAAACAATCCGCAAAAGACGGGCTCGATTCTATGGCCACCTCAAACGGATGGAGGAGAACAGACTAACAAAAAAAATCTTTAACTTATTTGATTCCAGACCCAAAACTGTAATGCCCTGGTTCGTAAATATTAAAGAAGATCTCCATTTGATGGGGCTAGAACCAGAAGATGCTTTAAACAGAGATATGTTTGGGGAAGAAGTTAATGACAAGTGGGACAAGCCGAGACGAACACTCCAACAGAAGACGCGGTACACTCTGGACAGAGGAGCGCAAACAGGCGCATTCAAAACGAATGAAGGAGTTCTGGGACCAAAAGAAGAAGAAACTCGCTGCCAAATGCACAAAGGCTTAACGTGGTCCTAGTTGGCCTCAACGAATATATATATATATAAAACCTATAGATCAGTTGGTAGGCCTACTAATAAAAGAAAATTCAGACGGAAGTAGCAGTGCGTAGATGACTATAGCAGTCTGGGTCATTGTGGTAAAGGAAGGGAGCCACATGCATTATAGGATATGTTTTTTAAATACTAAAAACTAGATGAGATTTTGTCTGGAAACTAGTGAATACGTTTCTATGAAATGACGTATCAGCGGTCATATTCTCTACCACCATTCTAAAGTGACTTCACAAACTAACTCACTCGGCTATTTCCAGACAGAATTTCACCGAGTGTGGTTAACGCTCTGGCCTCGCATTTGCGAGGACGCCGGCTTGAATCCCCGTCCGGGCATGCAGATTTTTTTTTATATTTTCCCCAAATCACTCCAGCTGAATGCCAG
Source organism: Vandiemenella viatica (assembly GCA_031002005.1). NCBI lineage: Eukaryota > Metazoa > Arthropoda > Insecta > Orthoptera > Morabidae > Vandiemenella > Vandiemenella viatica. Next base: position 17,990 of record JARYHS010004229.1, read on the forward strand.
GATGCTTCCTTCAAAAGGCCATAGCCTAATTCCTTCCAGTTCCTTGTCTCCAATCTGATCCCGTCTCTAATGACCTCGACGTCGACGTCGAAGAGGTGTAAAGCCATAAGAAACAAAAATAAAGAGAGAGAAAATTTCATCTATTTACAACGCCGAGAAAGCCTCCACTCTTACTGGAAACTATTTTACTGTGATGATATAATATGATATTTTATTCATCCAATGAACAATAATCTGATGTCCATCTTACACATCAACTGTAAATATATTTTTTTTTTTAAAAAAAAAACTGCTTAACGTCTCCTATAACAACTAGGTCTTTAGAAACGGGAAAGGATGGGGGCAAGGAATGGGAAGGAATTCGGCCATGGCTTTTTGAAGGATGCATCCCGGCATTCACCTGGAGTGATTTGGGGAAACCGTGGAAAACCCAAATCTGGATGCCCGGACGGGGATTCGAACCGCCGTCCTCGCGAATGCGAGGCCAGAACGCTATCCGTTACACCACCACGCTCGGTCTGTAAAGATCAATTAAAGAATGGACTAATTTGTATATATATACAGGGTGTTACAAAAACGTACGGCCAAACTTTCAGGAAACATTCCTCACACACAAACAAAGAAAATATGTTATGTGGACATGTGTCCGGAAACGCTTACTTTCCATGTTAGAGCTCATATTGTGGACGGCTGTGATACAAGAAGCCATTCTCCAGGGCTGCATCAGCGCATCAGGGATTCCATGCGACAGAGGGTGGATGCATGTATCCTCGCTAACGGAGGACATTTTGAACATTTCCTGTAACAAAGTGTTTGAAGTCACGCTGGTACGTTCTGTTGCTGTGTGTTTCCATTCCATGTTTAATGCGATTTGAAGAGAAGTAATAAAATGAGCTCTAACATGGAAAGTAAGCGTTTCCGGACACATGTCCACATAACATTATTATTTTCTTTGTATGTGTGTGAGGAATGTTTCCTGAAAGTTTGGCCGTACCTTCTTGTAACACCCTGTATATATATATATATATATATATATTTCTAATGAGAGAACGTAGTGATTGTGAAAAATTGACAGTATTCCAGTTTGAGGTGTATTGTTTTATACTCCTGTCTTTAAGTTGTTCCAACCCCCTGGCTTTTTATGTGTCCTCGCTGTCTCATGTTTTCTATCGAATACTTATTTCGTACAAAACTTCTATGGTAGGCAACGCCTTAATTCATAATAACGATTGCTGTTTAGCAGCAGAAAAGTTTGATAAGTAATTTGAATGATTTCTCGTGTACTCACTGGTAGACGGATTCTTGTTGTTTATACCCCTTGACCGAATCCCTTCCCGTTCCCTGCTTCCAGTCCGTTCTCGCCTGTAATGACAGAATCGAAGAGGTAGCGTCCATAAATCCCGTGGCATACTGTAATCTCTCCCCCCCCCCCCCCGTAGCACGTAGCTTTTTCCCCATTTTGATTTGAGAAGACATTTTGTACTGTTTTATCTTGTCAGACTATCGTAAATTACATTCGGAGATAATTAAATGACGGAAATAATTATTCACATGCTGTTGTGCGTTCTGTACCTCATTTTAACTGTGAAAAATAATATGAATGGAAAGCTAAGTGACGTGGCTCAGAACCTGTCCCCCCCCCCCCCCCCCCGTTTCTCCATGTAGCGCAGCGTAGCCTTCCAGCCAACCCTTCGTCGAAGCCATGGCCTTGTGAAGGAAGCATCCCGGCATTCGCCTGGAGTGATTAGGGAAACCATTGAAAGAGCAATCTTGGATACCCGTGTGACGGGGATTCATGTATTTTTTATAAACTGTATATTGCGATTCCGTTGTAACTATATTCCTTCGCGCGGAGTAATATTGCGGTAGCCAATCGCAAGACTAGATTTTTAACCAGGAACACAACCTGGACAAAGTATTAATTAGTTTGTTTTCCATTATGGATTATTCTAGCGCTCCAGGGAGTATTAAAACCAAAATACGAATTCAGAGTAATGCTTCTGGCTGCCACAGTATTAGTCCGCGCGGAGAAATGGCGTAATTTGTTACGCACGTTATTTGAGAAAATGTCGGGTAAAGTTTTCAAATATATCAGAAATGAGTAAAGTTGTTCGAAATGTGGGTATATTGTTAGACGTTACTACGCAACAAATACATATTATTTCCTATTTGTTTTTATTGCATGTGTATCTTAGAATTCATTTTCTGAGAGAAAACTGCATTCGACATCCATATGAACTGTACAGAACATGTCACGGTGCACGTAATGATACAGATCATTCAGTTATTATGGCAGACATATTGCGTTGAGAAGTTTACATAAGTTTGTCATGTAGGACAGAGATATTAGCACGAGATGTTAATATTTCCATAGTTCTTCGTTAGAACTTAAACGTAAAGAATTCGTGTTTACGTGGACAGGGACCCTGGACCAATTAGTAAAAAGATGCACAATGGCGTAGAAGTACGTTGTAAGAAACACTTTTAACAAAATTTCTGGCCGATTTTAACGGCTGTGATATATCAACTAGCTCTTATCACTGAGCGTCGTGGGTGAGTGGTTAGCGTTCTGGCCTCGCATTCGGGAGGACGCCGGTTCGAATCCCCGTCCGGGCATCCAGATTTGGGTTTTCCATGGTTTCCCAAATCACTCCAGGCAAATGCCGGGATGCTTCCTTCAAAAGGCCATGGCCGAATTCCTTCCCATTCCTTGCCCCCATCCTTTCCCGTCTCTAAAGACCTCGCTGTTGAGAGACGTAAAGCAGTTAAAAACCTCCAAAATTGTTGCGTGTGAAATGGTCTTATACAAAATGCAGCCTATGACGCAACATATTTGAGTCGGAAGGACAGGAAAGATAAAATTAGAGAAATAAGGTGCCGGACTGATTCTTATATGAATTCCTTTTTCCCTCGTACCATTAGGGATTGGAATGCACAGCAAAGAGATTAGCTTTGGTGCTGAGCACCCTCTGCCACCCACAATTTTGTGAATTGCAGAGTATATATGTAGATGTAGATGTAGAACATGTTTTGTGTTTTATGTTCAACTGTCATTTTGGCCTAGTTTTTATTACCTTAATTTAATTTGTCCGGTGAAATTTTTCCTACCAAAGTACTTTCGCGTCTCATGATTTTCATGTTTGAAATTCTTTTAGGGTTACTTTACAATAGTCTTGTGTAGTTCGCGAACGAACTAGTTCGGAAGAGCGCTCCCACAGGCGAACTAGTTCCCACATCTCTCGCTCCTTAGTTCGTTCGATCCTTTCCCGAAGACCAACTTTGTTTTAGTTTATTATCTAAAAGGAAACACAGTTCCTTGTGGACACATTTCACTGAAGACACAGATACAAAAATAAAAGAAAAATAAATTGTTCAACATTAATAATTATTGCAGAAGTCACAAACGGAAATTTAACGTGGAATGTGAAAATAAATACACTTTGATCCCATTAACAATCAAAAGACAACCATCGATAACCACAACTACCATAACAAACAAGAGAGCGCGTGCAGTAGCGCTAGCAAAGCGAGCGAGCGAGCTGTCTTGGAGGACCTAGTTCGCGAACTAAACAGAGCGCTCCCGGTCGCGAACTAAAGAGAGCGGTACCGTTCGCGAACTAAACAGAGCGCTCCCGGTCGCGAACTAAAGAGAGACAACCATCGATAACCACAACTACCATAACAAACAAGAGAGCGCGTGCAGTAGCGCTAGGAAAGCGAGCAAGCGAGCTGTCTTGGAGGACCTAGTTCGCGAACTAAACAGAGCGCTCCCGGTCGCGAACTAAAGAGAGCGGGTACCGTTCGCGAACTAAACAGAGCGCTCCCGGTCGCGAAACTAAAGAGAGCGGTACCGTTCGCGAACTAAACAGAGCGCTCCCGGTCGCGAACTAAAGAGAGCGGTACCGTTCGCGAACTAAACAGAGCGCTCCCGGTCGCGAACTAAAGAGAGCGGTACCGTTCGCGAACTAAATAGAGCGCTCCCGGTCGCGAACTAAAGAGAGCGCTCCCGGTCGCGAACTTAACAGAGCGCTCCCGGTCGCGAACTAAAGAGAGCGGTACCGTTCGCGAACTAAACAGAGCGCTCCCGGTCGCGAACTAAACTGAGCGGTACCGTTCGCGAACTAAATTGAGCGCTACCGTTGGCGAACTAGCACCATTCGCCTCTAGGGTTTCCAATATTTTTTCGGTTGATGGTAGGAATTTTTTAAAAAGAATAACCTATAAAAATATGCTACACTTCAAAAATATAATATTCTACGAAAGAGTAGAAAATGATAAAAGGTATGTTTTTACTATTTCATTTTTTAAGCTATATTTTTTGCACTTCTTTAATCTTTAATTCTTTTTTGTCTACAGTAAAATTGTCATATACTTTATCGCTCTCAGTTGTCAAATTAATTTCGAGAAAAAGCTCATTTTTTATTCGTGAAATACTTCTCTTACTTTTACCTGGATTTCGTATAATATTGTTATTTCAGAGTAAAGTTTGTTCACTTTGATATTCATTTTTTCTCGCAAATTTATAACCTCTAATATAGTCTCATAATCATCAAATGAAACCCTGTGATTTGAATTTAATTTTTGGATTTTGTATAGCCAATTGCTTTCATTAAAATCTAACTATTTACTAATATACTCCAGACATTTATCAACGAATACTAGAGCATTATTTTTTTATATTATCACTTTCTGTGGAGAATTTTGTTTCTAAAGGCTTTTTCTTGTTTTCTTAACCAAAGAAACAGTATCTTTTACATTTTTCTAGCGCTGATTTTAAAGCTGACATAATATAATACTTATCTCAGTCTGTTGGTTAACAGCCATGGGCGCCGGGAGGGGGGTGCAAGGGGGTGCACTTGCACCCCCCTGACATCCCGCCCGGAAATTTGGGCCGATAGGGGGTGGGGAGCACCAATTATAGCCCTGGTGCACCCCCCTACATCCCGGGTCGCCGTGTGGGCAGTAGTAGAGCTAAAAAAAAAAAAAAAAGGTCGCCCAGGCCCTGGTGCACCCCCCTGGAAGCAATCCTGAATCCTGCCGGCGCCCATGTTAACAGCATTGTGAAAGTGATGAAAGAATGACTTGCGAAATTCAAAAAGATTTTAACTTTTGTGTCTTCATCAGTTTCATTCGTCGCCAAAAAATTGTGAATGTGTGTTGGATTGTTCTCCCTTCACTAATAGAATAATAGCTCAATGACTTCCAATTCACTGGAAATGTACGCACTTTCGTTATTGCTACCACTTTGTCATTCAAGGGTCACTGTCTAATTATTTGATATCACATTGGAAGTATTAATGTTATTTTCTTTATAATATAGATAATACTATTTCTGTCATATAGTACTTAAGTTGTAGCCAATAGTAGAATTATATTTTGTCCATGATTTCCAAAACTTTATTTATATAAAAAAGCCGATTACTTATAAACGGGTATTTTAATTCATCAAAATAAACCCGTTTATAATATTTTATAAGTAATGTTGTGTTGTTGTTGTTGTTGTTGTTGTTGTGGTTTAAGGGCGTGTCGACGGCAGGATCATTAGCGCCTTTTATAAGTAATGTTTCTTCCATGAACTAATAAACAAATCCATTTAAAAAATTAATATTCTACGAATGCATGTAAAGTAAATAGTAAAAACAGCACAATTATTCAATTTACCCATTTGTGTAAAGGACAATGAGCACTTTGGTTTATTGGTGTCAACTGTTCGTGCTAATGTAATTTGAAAGGGCTATGATTAAGCAATAACTTTTTTAAGAAGGTCATATTAAATTCCATTTAGAAACGACAAAAAAATGATTGTCCTAATAAAAACTGACATAACAAACAAATAGCGCGTGCAGTAGCGGTAGCAAGGCGAGCGAACGATCTGTTTCTCTGAATTCGAGACGCGAACTAACGAACTAAAAGAGCGAACTAGTTCGCGAGGGAGCTGCGAACTAAACTGAGCGCTCCCTTCGCGAACTATTATGCGCAAGTCTACTTTACAACCACCTACTTTGGGAGCGTCCCTAAACTACGTGCTCGGTCTAAAAGGGGGGGGGGGGCTTCCGAGCCAAGCCACGTAGCTTTTCATTCATATTATTCAGTGCAGCCAGCCTGTTGGCTTTGAATATCCGTAGATGGCCGCTAAAATTTCCGTAGATTTGCTACAAAAATCCGGAGACTCGCTAACTGAAGACTGAAACAATAATATTATTGAAGAGAGAGTCAAAATTAAGAATACTTATTATTTAAATTACAAAAATAATATCCTGCATTGAAAGTAAGAAATATCTCTGAACATATTTTATACATCGTCACTTTCATCACTGCTGCTGCTATGCCTAGTAGTTTTTTTTTGTTTTTCCTAGTGACCTTACATATTTTTTGATGACATTAAATTCAACATATCTTCTATAACACGAAATGTTAAAAACTGCGACCCCTTTGATTGTTGGATATTGGTTAGGCCTTCTCGGAAGGCACTGTCTTAGTAAGCCGTGCCAACGAGCGTGTCACCGTGCATAAAGAGTGCGCCGATAGTTTTGTAATACGGTCTTTTAAGATCTATAAAAATTGTAGCCAAACAAAATTTGATATTTATTTCAATCGTTGGTTCACACGAGCTGTTGCAAGGAAACAATTCACAGTTATTGACAATCTGTAATGGATTAACACTATACACTCAAAGTTTAACAAAACACCAATATAAGGTAAAATCAATAAATGTCAAAAATCCGTAGATATTTTAAAAAATTCGAAAATCCTAACTTTTCTTAAAAATCCATAGATCTACGGATAGATCCGTAGAAATGGCAGCACTCATATTATTTGTCACGGTTAAAATAAAGTACAGAACACACAACAAGCTGTGAATATTTATGTCCACCATTTAACTATCACCGTATGTAATTCACGACAGTATGACGAGAGAAAACAGTACAAAGTGTTTTCTGGGATCAATAAGGAATAAAATAAATACGTGTCATGAGGGGGGGGGGGAAAGCCAACTCAGGTTACGTGGTTTATGGACGCTCCCGCATCCTTCTTATCACGTGGTGGGTGAGCGGTTACGCTCTGGCCTCGCATTCTGGAGGACGCGGGTTACAATCCCCGACCGGGTATCCAGATTTCGGTTTTCCATAGTTTCCCGAGATTACTCCACGCGAATGCCGCGATGGTTCCTTCAAAAGATAACTGATTTTATTTCCGTTCCTTAACCTCAGTTGTTTCCCCTCTAATAACACCGACATCGACTATGCGTAAAGCCGTGGATTAAATAAATAATCTTAATAATCTTTCTCATCGATATCTGTCCTGACAGGCTGCACAGCTGTTCGTCATTGCAGAACAAATGCTTTGTTTTGTCTGTAATAGTTCTATGTTTGATTATTATATTTGCACATTGATAAATGATTTCTCTCTTAATAAAACCAACAGCTACTGACCACGTGTATATAGTGGGAATATTTTACGTCAGGCGTTTGTTCAATATATAATTAACTTTTAATAGATCACATCCAATTTCATAACCGTATTTCCAAACTAACTCAAAACACACTTTTACAGTGTTGTAATGATACACTACAAAATGTCGCTAACGTAATAGGTAAAAAATTAGGCTCTTTTAAGATAGGGGTTCATAGGATTATTTCTGAACTTTTGCTGGTCTTACCGTGTTAAACGATGGGTGGCCAGACACTGTTGCTCCATTTGGATGTCATCCGTATGGATGACATCCATGCAGATGATATCCAATAGCGTAGCATATATACCATCATTCCATCACTCCAGTCAGCCACGACAATGAAAAACTAGGCAAAGCAAACAACAATAGGTTGTGAATTTGTTATACAACAATCTAGTTATGGCAAGTACTAAATAAAAATGAGCCTGAATTAATTTTAAAGGATATTCAAACTATCGACTACTGAATACAAATGCTGAGAATTAAATAAACGTCCAAAAAGTGCGAAATTATGAAAATAAGCTCTGTGATATTACGAAAACTTTTAAAAATACTACAAATTGATTATAAAACAAATTTATTAAATTTAAGTATTTTATCAGGCCGAAAATAGTGACACGTAGCCTACGTCACATATTTGAACAAGTAGGTTCACATAAAATTAATCTCATCATACTATGATCTTATTTAAAAGAAGACCGCAAAGAATTATTATTATTTTTTTCCAACACGGTTTTTCTGTTGGCGTTTATGTCTTTATTTTTAATAATATTAGCAATTGATATATTGCCACATTTATTTATATTTTGTCATGGTATTGTGGATTAGAGATCCTACAAGCATAGTATGTCTTAGTACTTCTCAATAATCTACAGCACAAAGTCTTATTGAGACGACATTATTTTAAAAAGTAAAAAATAAAATAATGTCGTTCTAATTGTTACTTAATAATATTTAAAACTTTATTATTTTCAATTCTACATTCAAAATAGTATTTAACTAGTAGTAAAAAAAATATTTATATAGCAGATTCAAAATAAAAAGAAATGGTACAATGTTTGCATAGTCCACTCAAGGCACTGATGTTGTCTGCTCGGTGGTCGGCGACAGAATGAGAAGTGTCTGCTTTCAGGGCCATCCATGAATTACGTCACACCTTGAGGGGGGGGAGGGGTCAACAAAGTGTGACATCGGGTGAGAAGGGGAGGGGGGACGTGTCGTAAACTTTGTGACATTACATGCATAATTTGTATCACTTTTTGGCTCGTGGCAGAAGATGACGATGATGATGTTGACACATCGAATGTTCCCAACACTATCGAAATCAAGAATGAAGTCACTATTATGACAATAATAAACAGTATCAAGGAATGGCTTCAAAATCCATGGACACATGATGACTCAATTTTGTATCATTAATTGGATTTTTATGTTTTTTTATATTTTCTTAAATGTTTGATTTGTTGTTGACATGATTTTTTTGACTAGAAGTACATAAATCATTTTGGAAGTGCTGTTTTAATTTATACATTTAAAATTGCAAAATATGTGGCGTCACACCAGGGGACGGGGGACGGGGGGTCCCACAAATGTGACAACCTGTGACATGGGGGGAGGGAGGGGTCCAAAAATAATGAAATTCGTGTGACGTAATTTGTGGATGGCCCCAAACGAGCCGACTGGAGTGATGGCTTGGTGTCGCTCCACGTGGTCGGCTTGATGGCACGATGGACGAAACTGATGGATATTGGACTGACTGGTTATCCAAATAATCCTGTCACTCCACGTCATCCCCACAGACGACACTGTAATGGAGTGGTGTCGCTCTATTTGGACGGATGGAGCGATCGTGTATGGCCAACTTTACAGTTATGATTGCTTCGTGACTGAGTCACAGAAATTGTTTGACTCATGAGGATGACGCGGCAGTTAAACAGGGCGTCCCACTGACAGGCTCAGTTGCACTCTGCACCATCTGGCAACACTGCTGACCTTCCGCCATTGTTGCCGCTTATCAAACACCTGTTCTGTTTGCAGGACGACGCGTTTTCATAAAGGGATAGCATGAAGCAAAATTGGAGCAACGTTATGCCATCAAAATTGGGTGAAAAATCGTAAAAGTACAACGCAAACTTTTGAAAATATAACGCCAGTGGCGCATCCAGAGGGGGGTTGGGGGTGGCTTAGGGAGCTCGAGATCCTCCAAAAGTATCTAGGTCCACCCCCGGCATCGTAAATTTTTTGTGATTTTTTTTTTTTTCGCTCTACTGATATTTTATGGGCGGCACGACTACAAGGGCTATCCTAGCCCGACTCAAGCACTCCCCAAACAAAACCTACTCATGTTTTCCCCCCCCCCCCCAAAATCAAAATCCTGCATCCGCCCCTGGATAATGCAATAATATGTGTGGCATATTTTATTAAATGCTCAAGTGTTTAGATGGTACAAGGTCATTCTAAAGTAGGGTTTCCAAGCATACTTGTAACATACTTTATTTTTAGTAGGTATAAGTTCTTTTCCCGCTACAAATTTCAACTTTAAATTGTTTCACCGTTTTTGGTAAAGTATTCATCTTCCATCTTGGTAACTTATTCCAATCCCTGACACTTATACCTAAGAAAGAGAATCTTCCCACACCCTTGTTCCTGAAATCGAGTGCCAGCTTGTGGTCATGGTCATCTTTTCCCTTCCATGCATTACTCCTAATTCTTATAGCGTTATCATTCCACACCTTAACACCAATACGCGTTGACTGTTTTCACCCTTCTCCTGTCTTCATTGCATCACATCCCAGCTTTTCTTCTATCATATCGTTTACTTATTGTGTTCTGCAATAATTTTCAGAAACAATGACAAACTATATAACTAAAACCCATAATCGCCGCTGTTGGACTATTTGTTAGAATATAATATGATCTCCAGACTAATACCTCAATTATTTTTAACTTATTCATAAAATCACTGACTAAGCTAAGTTATGGTCTTGCTTCCTTGACACTACAAGTAAGGGAGCGTCCATAAACCACGAGGCTCCATTAGGCCTCCAGTGAACCCCCCTCGCCTACATAGTCCAACGTGGCTTTTGCCTCAACCCCTTCCCCCTCTCCCCTCCCCCCCCCCACACACTTAGACGTAACTTTTTCCCCTATTGATCCCAGAAAGCATTTTGTACTGTTTTCTATTGTCAGACTATCGTAAATTACATACGGAGATAATTAAATGGCAGAAACAAATATTTACATGCTTTTGTGTGTTCTGTACCTCATTTTTATTGTGATAAATTATATGAATAAAAATTTACGTGGCTTACCTCATACCCCCCCCCTTCCCCACGTAGCTTTCCAGCCAGCACCTCCCCCTCCCAGACAGAGCCACGTACTTTAAGGACACTCCCTAACGCCTTTTCTTTTGAGCTAATAACTTGGAAATCTGCGAAAATTTTCTACATCTACATCTATATTCATACTCTGCAAATCACAAACATTGTGGGTGGCAGAGGGTGCTAAGCACCAATCCTAAACCCGCCCATTCCAATCCCGAATAGTGCGAGGAAAGAAGGAATACATATAAGCATCAGTACGGCATCTTATTTCTCTAATCGTATCCCTCCGGTCATTGCGACCTAAATAGGTTGGCGGAAGAAGTATTTCATTGCACTCGATTTTTTTTTTCCCCCATATTCTCCAATAAATTCGAACGAAAGCTACGTCGTCTGTCTTCCAAACTATCCCAGCCCAATCTATGTATCAATTCAGTGACGCTTTCATAAGGGCTGTAGCAACCAGTCACGAATCGAGCGGCTCTCCTCTGCACCCTCTCAACTGAGTCAATCAGAACCTTGCGATACGGATCCCAAACCCCACAACAGTAATCCAGATGCGGACGCACTAGTGTTTTGTACGCTATCTCCTTTGTATGAGAATTACAATTCCTCAGAATACTCACTATATCAGTAAGAAAAGACTGTAAGAGTGCAGTCGTCTCATAAGTATTATCTTTTTTTTTTTAAATTGATTTAATGTAATAGTGATCCCACAAAAACTTGTAGGCCAAGTCTGGTGCTCGTGTAGTGACAAATAGTTATGGGATCTTCTTCTGAGTCAAGTCTATACTTTGCAGTGTGTATTTACTTCATTTTGTGAGACAGAATGGTTTCTCTCGGAGTCATTGATCGTATATTTAGAGTAAAAGAAAAAAAAATCTGGTGACTTGGTCATTACGCGCTCCATGTTTTAGTAACCTATATAAATACCTTAAATGTGTTTTGCTTAGTCAAACTTATAAAAACGTAAAAACCAAGATTTTCCTCGCTCTTTTTCGAATTTGGCAAATATGTATTATGCCCTCAATTTCAGTAAAAATTGCCACCTACATGATGGCCAAGTCACCAGATTTTCTTTTTATCCTAAATAAACGATCTATGACACCGAAAGAAACCATCCTGTTTTATAAAGTGAAGTGAATACACACAGCAAAGCTTATACTTGGCTCAGAAGAAGATCTCGTAACTTTTTGTCACTGCACGAGCACGAGACTTGGCCTACAAGAATTGTTTTTGTGGGATCTCATTTCATTTTGTAAGTTTATCGCCTGTTCTGAATCGCCGCTCAAATGTAATAATTCCGTTTGAAAATCGGTGAATAAGAACATTTCAGAATTGAGGACTTCAATATACTACCAACAATGCCCCACTCTCTGTAAATATTGGTTGTGCGCCGTAACCGAGTAATACTGATCGCCACTGGTTTAACCACCACCATAAATAAGTTACTACTAACTTCCAAACTAAGCATGGGGACAAAGTAAAATTTGAGATATTAGTTAAACTTCCTGATCTCTATGCACTACAAAATTCTCAGGCATATAGCTTCATCCGGAGCAAAGCAATGAAGGCGCAAATATGTGCCAGAATTTTTCATGTTTGGGATTGCAATTAAAGAAATACTGGGAAATATTCCAATATTAGACTTTTCTTATGATTAAGGTATGAAACCATATATGTGTACCAAATTATTAGTTTCTAGAATTACTGCAAGTACAATGGAATTTTCATGTCGGGGTGTCGTGTTCGAAATAAAGCTTTGAATTTCCATAACTTCCAAAGTGAGAATAGGAAAGAAGTAAAATTTAACACATTAGTTAAAATCATTGAGCTTACTGTACAGTGAAAATCTGAGGTACATAATGTTATTAGGTTAGATAGCTATTTCACGTTAGGGGTAGGTGAGGGGTAGACATATGGAAATTTACGAGTTTCAGACTTTTCTTATGATATGTGGGTAAAATGTTATATGTGTACCAAATTTCAGCTCTCTGCGGCTACGGGAAGTGCCTTAGGGTTTTGATGATCATCACAGTGAGTGAGTGAGTGACAAAATCGCTGAAGTTGGCATCCGAATAACATCCGAAATAACAGTAACGAAATAAAATTTAATATGTTTGCTTAGATTGCTAATATCTATACATAACGGATATTTGAGACATGATATCTGTTATGTATAGCAGGAAAGAGATAAAGGGGTAAACTAACGGAGGAATTCGGCCATGACTGTTTTGAAGTATCCAACCCGGCATTTCCTTGGAGTAATTTTGAAAAACTCTAGAAAACTGAAATATCGATGGCCAAATGTGGTCCGAACCTGTGCACTCCAAATAAGACCAAAGCATTAACGGTCAACCACCACGTTGAGGAAAAACTGGAAATATACATATGAGTCAAGAATTACTATTAAATGAATGTATATATCAACACAGCCTAGGTTACAAATAATCTCTGGAAAATAGCTACAAGAAAAAAGGCCTTGGAGAGTGTGGCTTTCAATTAAAAAGTAACAGGGAAGAGCGACTGCCACTGAAATTATGGAGCTAAGCTTGAAACAAGTCAACAGGCGTAACTGCTGAAACGAAGATGAAATAGTTTGTATACTTCTCGCAACATATAGAAAGATGTTTGTTGTATACATTCCCTCGGTTACAGAAAGCGCTATTTAAGATCCATATGAGTTATGTGACTCGTGTGTGTGTGTGTGTGTGTGTGTGTGTGTGTGTGAGAGAGAGAGAGAGAGAGAGAAAGACGCTAGGTGATAGACAGTCTTGTCTATCATGGGCGCCGGCAGGATTACTTTAATGTCGTCTATTAGGAGATCCAGTGGCTGATCCAGGATTTTGGTTTGGTTTGGGGGGGGGGGCTTGACTCGGGTGAGGAGAGAAATCTCACATTTTTCCAGAATGCCGCCCTTATGAAAACAGTAGAGCAATCGATGTTGTCGGGGGTGACCTTGGTGCTTTTTTGGGGGGGGGGGGCTTCAGCCCCCTAGACCCCTCCTCCCTCCTGGATCCGCCACTGAGGAGATCCGTGATCTCTTCTTCGTTCCGAGTACAATCGAACAGTAACCATAGCTTTCCACATGATCTCGTTGATTCGACACAGGTCAGATGTATCCAGCGATTCAGTTTGTTAAAGTGAGTACTCAATTGGTTAAGTGGGCACTTAACATTGTAACTAATGTTTGTGGCGGATAAACATTATTTTTGAAAATACTTCGAAAACAAAATGAAGAATGTATTGCGCCTTCTTTTGTTTGACGGAGTAAACAGTGGAGGCGACTAGCGGCGCAATAAATCGACCAACAGTCACTTCATTTAATTAAGGTTTCCGTTGACCCCCCTCGCCCATGGTTAGATTTCGCCCCCCCCCCTATTTCACCTCCCGTAATTTATGGACGCCCCCTACACTAATTCCGAAACTCCGTGCCGTCATTGAAACAAATTTCAACAAATAATCCCCACAGCAGCTACCGTCCATTTAAGAGGTTGAATGGTTGTTTATTGTTTACTAGCTTCGAGTCCATCAAAAATGACGGTATGAACGCAATATTTTGGCAGTTCATTTATTTGCAGTTGGTTAATGATACAGAATTGTTATTACATAATCCTAATGGAATTGGTTTTGTAATCTTCTACATATTTCATTTGCAGTTCACATAGCTATGTAGTGACTGATTTGTCGGATGGCTGTGTGTATAGTCTGTACTCAGTCACAATAGCTAAGACTTGCGACGTATTCTTCTTCCGCTACGCTGTTAGTCTTCTGTGCTTTTCTGACACCTAAAAATATTAACTGTGGGCTGCATGGGAACGGAGAACATACGGCTTGCATTCGTTGAATGAAATACTGAAGTCGTTAACCGATGTTTATTGCAACACTGGGTACTTGGTTACAAGGAAAATACAGCTGCAACTTCACGCGAACGTAATGCCAGCAAACTAGGATGTTGTAGGAAATATCCTACGACATGTGTAAAACGAGAATCTCGGCGGGAATCGCGTCCGATCGGTATCGCCCGAGGCCGAGCTGTCGCTCCTAGAGATCAGACACGAATGTCGAAAAGTTACAAGTCGTCTCTGCAAGGTGACCTTCCCCACGAGTGCTATTCTGCACGCGCCTAAGATTTCCTGCTGAGCAATGTGAGCATTTCCGCTCAGCGTTTGCAGCACGTACGACTCGCTCAGAGTCGACAAATAAAATACAAGATTTTTTAATATAACAAAATGCGTCCCTTACATCCTCCCACAGCTGAGGAATCGTGTACCTCCTGGGACACGCCTTGGGGTCTCAAAATTTCTGAGAATCTCTACTAGCAAGTTTGCTCGACATTACGTACGTTTATAAAATTATAACTCAAACATGAAATGCAAGAAATCATCGTACTAGTGATTAAATCATTGCCTAATTGACTATAGTCTATTTCAACTGGTATGTATTTAGAACAATCAGTATAGAGCAATTTTTGTGTATACAATGGGATAATGGTAACTGCAATATTGAATTATCTCCATGAACAATGTTGTTTATAAAGTGGCTCACAATTAATTCCGCTACATGTGAATATGTTATTAGGCAAATCTAAGGAATTGATAAGATTGACGAGAATGAATTAAAATGTATTACATGATTATCGTCAAACATAAATACTATCTTATTAAGCTACTAAATCCCCATCTCGCAAGAAGAATGAAATTGTTTCAACTAAGTGAACATATTTAAAAGCTTTCATGTAATTATGAAATCCATAAAAAATTAATAATTACTGTCATATGAATGCTAGAGTTCAAAAATATTTCTGATATTTAATCATCATAGCATTGAAGCATCTTAACTAGTCATTATACCTATTCCCCAAATACTTCCCTTGGAATTATATACATCACATACAAGATCATATCAGTAATGAAAATGAATGATTCTATCAGTCTCGATAAACATATCTTCAAGAAATGTTTTCTTTTCATTTTCTGTTTTTTTCGATTGAGGATTATTGCACTGTTTCAATGGTTAGTAAGGATATAAACTTGAATGGCATGGTACTCAGTCCTTGAGTTTATTCCGGGCTGTAGATGCACACTCGAGCGTACGGCCGGAAGATCTCGCTTATCAGAAGCTGCGTAAGCGGTATCTTGTTACTGCCCGCAGCCTGCATGACCGCTGCGTGCCTGAAATCTCGTGAACAGCAGTAAAATATTCTTCAAATCCACAAAGTAACTGAGCCATGGTGAGGTTGATGGCACCATGTGACTAGTTCTTTGTGGGCGGAACAAATAAATCAAATTTTAAATATAGTTCCAATGACAAAGATTACAAATACAGAAAATTTGAATCAGTTTCCATTTGCTACTTTTAAGTATTGTTCAAGGCACAAAATAAACATAAAATTACTATGGATACAGTTATAATTTTACTGCTAACTTGATCTCTGTGATCTAAAATTATAATGGTTAGTTTTCTGAGATGTTTGAGCTGTCGAATCAGGCTTCTTGCTGCGCAATCCATATGAATGTGTGGTAGTTTTCGTCTCCGAATTTACTGGCTTTTCACTGGCTTGACCTGTTGTGTTGTTTTATCTACTGGTTTGACCTGTTGTGTTTTTGTATCTACTGGTTTGGTCTGTTGTGTCTTGTTATATACTGGTTTGGTGGTGTGCACAATATTTTTAGGTATCCCCTTATACAAACGAAGTCTGTTTTTATGATCGACTGTTGTTCTATCCGGTAATTGAATTCGTGTCCGTTACAGGTGAAATAAGTTCTTTCACTTGGTACGGTCCGAGCCATCTTGTAGTGAATTTTTTCGACTCAGTTCTTCTCATGAATGGTTTACTGAGCATAACATAATCTCCCACATTAATACTTTGCGGTTTCGCGGTCTTATTGTACTTGTTTGGCCTGTGATAAAAAAGCATGATAGTTATTACGTCGTACCTCAGCCCATAATTTTTTAAGCTTAAAAGCAAGACTTTTTACATTTGGATTACCAATTTTTTTTGGAAACTTGGAACATTTGGAAGGGTGATCTCATTTCTCTGCCGTAGAGTACTTCAAAAGGTGTTTTTCGAGTACTGGTGTGAATTTTTGAATTATAACATGATACTAAATAGGGTAAAATTGATTGCCAATTATCGTAGGATTTGTTGACATAGTAACTAAGCATTCTGCCTATAGTTTTGTGTATTATCTCTGTCCTGCCATTCCCAGCCGGATGGTAACTGCTTGTCCGTAATTTTCGATACCTAACAACTTGCAAACTTGTGTAAACAATGAAGACATAAATTACGATCCTTGGTCCGTAATGATCGATTCCGGGACTCCGTAAAGTAATATCCAATTAACTACAAAGGCTTTAGCTATTGATTCAGCTGTTTGATCAGATAAAGGTACCATAACTAAATATCAGGAAAATGCATCAGTAATTGTAATTATATAACTACTGCCTTCTTGACTGCGCCTAAAGGGGCCCATAACGTCAAGACCGATTCTTTGAAAAGGTTCTGTTGTTTCAGGTAATGATTGCAAAGGTTCCCGCGCTTTACCTAAACCATATCTTTCATTACATTTGGGGCAATTTTTTACATATTTTCGTATGTCTTCTCTCCTGTGTGGCCACCAATATTCGGTCGCTATTCGTTGGTTAGTTGTTTTTAAACCACAATGACCTGATAAGATCGCGTCGTGATGCAAATACATAATAGGTTCTCTCAGTGATTTTGGTACCGCCACTCTATCACCGCGCTTGGTAACACGATTAAGAATGTTATCGCGAAACGCAAACCATTTCTGCTTCCTCCTATTTGCTGCATTCTTCGTCCTTAGCCTGTTCAATAGGTAACTCAGTTAATGAGGGTGGTTCTTCACTGGTAACTACTCTGATTTTTCTACTTAAGCCATCGGCATTTTGTGCAAAATTCCTGGTTTATGAACTACGTCATATTCGTACTCTGGAAGTTTTAGGGTCCATCGCATTAACCTGCTCGATGGGTCTTTGAGACTAAGCATCCATTTCAACGCAGAATGATCAGTCACGATAGTGAATTTCCTCCTGTAAAGATCACAACGGAACTCTTTTACGCTACAAATCACTGGTAACAATTCCTTTTTCGTGGTTGTGTAATTGATTTCTGGTTTGGTTAATTGACGAGAAGCGTATCCTACAGGTCTTCTTCTCCATCGATTAGTTACGATAAAACAGATCCAATGCAATAATTTGATGCGTCAGTCGCAAGGACAAAGGGTCTACTAAAATCAGGGTATATTAAAATTGGATAACTGGTAAGGGCTGTTTTCAGAATATTCATGGCTTCATCACACTCATATGTCCATTCAAACTTAACCCCTTTCCTTAATAATTTCGTCAATGGTTTGGCCTTAAGGGCATCATCCTGAATAAACTTTCTATAGTAATTTGAAAGCCCTAAGAATGATTGTAATTCTTTCACACAAATGGTGTTGGAAAACTTTTTACTGCTTCTACAAGCCTTGGATGTGGTTTAACCCCATCTTTGGTGATGTGAAAACCTAAATACTCTAGTTCTGACATTGCAAAATTGCATTTTTCAAGTGATAAGGTTAAATGAGCTTGTTTCAAACGTTCAAACACCTCTCTGAGCCTTTGGAGATGCTCTTCCATGTTTTTGGAAAATATTATGACATCGTCTAAATATACAAGAGCTGAAAAAGGCTTTAATTGCCTTAAGACGCCATCAAGGAGCCTCTCAAACCGTTGCTGGACCATTTTTTAACCCAAATGGTAAACGCAATCATTCGTAATGGCCGTTTCGGGATAGTGAACGCAGTTTTTTCTACGTCATTTTCATGTACTTTTACTTGGTGATAACCACTGCGTAAATCTAGGTTTGAAAAATATTTGCAATTTCCTAAGTAGTCTACCGTTTCTGCAATTGAAGGTAATGGATACACGTCACTGACCGTTACTGCATTTAAAGCTCTATAATCAACACAAAACCGGAATTTCGTCTCTCCATTTCGACTTCTGCGAGGTACAAGTACAATCGGCGATGACCACGGGCTATTACTAGGCCTAATAATTCCATCTTTTAGTTGTTGGTCAATGTATTCCATCTACAAGTTGCCTCTGATGAAATGGAAGCCTATGTGCTTTCTTATAAATGGGAGCGGCATCGCCCGTTAAGATCCTGTGTTTCACTAAGTCTGTGGCAGGTAATTTACTGTTTGGTATAAATAATTCTCTGAATTCATTTAATAAACATTCCATTCTCTCCCTTTCCTTAGGTGGCAAATGTTTAATTTTTTTCTTTAAAATCAATATCATTCCTCCCTTTGAACATTACACAATGTTTTGTCCGTTAATAGTTCGCTATCATTATCATGCATCATTACAGAAATACTACTTGCTATTTCCTGTTCTCTTAAAATTCCTATTTTTGCAACTTTATGTCCACGGGGTACGACAACATCACTTTCTCCAAAATTTTCAATTGAAACAGGTATATGTTTTATTCCATTAATAACCCGCACTTTACAAATACTTCTTTTCACATAACACTGTTAGAATCTAACCAACTGGTTCTTCTGGAAGGTCTACTGAAACTACTGAATTTTCATCACACTCTACATTATCTTTAATGGGTAAGTTCACAATTTTCCCTGAAGCTTTTGGAATGGTTTCCGCGTTGCTTAAACTGACGACAGATTTATAAGTCCGTGTAGCTGGAAAATGTCGGTTCATGACTCCTTTATTTACGCAAAGACTTTTATTTGAATCTGGGAACGACAAATGTGGGCCTACGCTTCCGCGTTTCCTCAAAACAATTGTACGTTTCGCCACGTCAAGTATTGCGTTATATTTATTTAGAAAGTCCATCCCTAAAAATCCACTATATTTTGGGTTCAGTTCAGAAACAATGTAAACAGTTGCATTATAAACACAATCATCTATAGTTATATTCACATCTTTCATCCCATAAGTATAAATAATTGTATTTCTATCTAATCCCGTAATTCTGCAATCAGATTCTCTTAAATTATTAATACCACAAATATCTTTAGATAATAATGTAACTTCAGAGCCCGTATCAGCCAACAGCTGACATTGTTTTCCCTCAATATTTACTGTTACAATGAAATCTGCCACTTGGGGTTACTCTGACAAATAGTTACAGGTACCGTTTTAATTTGGGGCGTGACAACGTGGCCTTGCATACCCCTTATTCGTTTAACTTATTCTGTGAATCATTACTTCCACGCTGCCCACCATTTGATTTATTGAAACCTCTGTATTTTTTTGAACCATAATTCCTATCATTATTTCCTTGAAAACCTTGCATATTTCCCATAAATGATATATTACCCTTATTTTATAATTATCTTTACTATCTTTATTGTTATCATTATCTTTATCATCATCTGCAGATAATCTTTCTCCACTATTTCTCCTAAATTCCCTTGTACAATAGGTTTTTCCATCATTCCCTTGGAATCTACTATCACTGTCAGAATAAAATCTTGCACTATTTCCTCCATGACAAGTATGCCTTTTATTAGCACCATGAAATCACGAAAATCATTATTTTGGACGACATGCGACGTCAGTATTAGAATCATAACATGCATTGTTAGTATTATGTTTACAGCATGCGTTATTAGCAAATTTCCACCAACAGTTTTCAGAAGCATGACCTAATTTTTTGCAAATTCCACACTTTAATTCTCTTTTCGTATGAAAGACCCGTTTTTCAAGCTATCTATTCGGTCACTTCTAGTCATATTCATTACCTGTTCAAAAGTTGCGCATGTTCTAATCCCTCGGAAAATGTTCTTGGTTTCTGAAGACTTACGTGTTTTTGCTATATCATCGTCTAACCCCCCTAGAAATGCGTCTTATGCTCGCATATCAGCCTCATAGCATTTCACAATATTCTCTTCTGCATTTTCTCCAAGCACATATGTATTATTATTAATCATCCTAATCCTCTCTGCGAATTGATCAAGTTCCTCCCCTGGCTTTCTCTTAATATTTCTTAATTGTTCGCGGTAAAACCTGGCTGTGTATTTCTTGGAAAAACGTTTTTCAAGTTCACCGCGTAATAATTCATATGTCTCGGCTTTTTTGCAATCCTCATCATAGATCACGAATTTCAAAGCCTCGTCAGTTAACTTTGTTCTTAAAAGAGTTAATTTCTCACTACTACTTAATTCTCCTAATTTAAAAAGATCATCTAGCTTGATTAAGAACTCATTTATCGATTCATTAGGCTTTCCCCAAAAGAAACTGAACTCATCATCACTGCACTGTAAGCTCTGTTATTAGAAGCTTGAGAATTGTTAGCTGCTTGCGAAGGCTGTACAACTTTGGCCTCTAGCGCCGCAATTTTACGCGTTAATGCATCAATTACATTTTGAAAATTTCCTTCACGCTTTTCTGGATTAGTAGGCATGATTCCAGCAACTCACCTTTTGTGAAAACTGCGAGAATCTGCCTAAATGCGATGAGTTGTCGTGTTGAGTAGTCGCGCTGCTGCCACGCCCTAGACTGATGGATGCACTGTGGGTGTTATCAGCTACAGTGGAATGTGCCTGCGTCGCTGTAGATAAGCCCTCGCTGCTCGCTCACCTCACCGCCTGGCCCGCCGAGTACTAGAAGTTCTCGTAGATCGACGATCGATTTCCCGCCAATATCTAGTTACCTAGCTGCCGTATGGTTCCACACAATCCCACTTCTGTCACCAAAATCTGTCGTGACTGATTTGTCGGATGGCTGTGTGTATAGTCTGTACTCAGTCACTATAGCTAAGACTTGCGACGTATTCTTCTTTCGCCACGCTGTTAGTCTTCTTGCTTGTCTGACCACCTAAAAATATTAACTGTGGGCTGCATGGAAACGGAGAACGTACGGCTTGCATTCGTTGAATGCAATACTGAAGTCGTTAACCCAATGTTTATTGCAACACTGGATACTCGGTTACAAGGAAAATACATTCTGCGACTTCACGCGACATAACGCCAGCAAACTAGGTATGTTGTAGTAAATATCCTACGACATGTGGAAGGCGAGAATCTTGGCGGGGATCGCGTCCGATAGGTATCGCCGAGGCCGAGCTTTGTCGCTCCTAGAGATCAAGAGCACTCGCCCGTAATATTTCCTGATGAGCAATGTGAGCAATGTCAGTATTCCGCTCAGCGTTTCCAGCACGTACGACTCGCTCAGAGTCGACAAATCAAATAGAAGGTTTTAATAAATAAAATTGCCTCCCTTACAGATGGACTAACCAGTTGCTTTTTGATTGTTTTGAGCAGTAACTCAATGCTACATTAATTTTTAATTTTAGCAAGTTAATTCTTTTCCTAAAAGGTTGAAGAAGATGGATGGATGGTTGGTTTAATAAAGAGTTAGATGCGTTTTAGATTGTTTATATACACAGTAATTGTTTCCTAGTGCAAGCTGCTTCTTATCACATACTTATGAAAAATCCTTCAAGCAGCTTGGATATTGGAAACTAATGGAAGATTGCATAACCATTATTCATCAATTAGAATCCTAAGTAACATCTAAGAACTTGAGTTACGCTTCACTGTAACAATTATACAAATTAACCTATGATCTGACAAATTCCCTATATGCACTCTTGAATAAATTAATTTGTATTTATTTAATTTGTGTTGGAGCGGCTTGCTCTTATGGGCGGCTTGGCTTACCACACTGATTTTCCACCTTTCATGAATCCGTTATTCTTACACTCCAGTAAGCTTAAATTCTATTAGCGTAATAGTAAATGATTTATAATTTCTCTAGGCATATTATTTCAGTCCTCCAATCCCTTAACTACGAAATAAAATTTTTCTTTAACCATCTAGTTTAAAATCGAAATCCAATTTGTGATTATGGTATAATCTTTACCATTCTATATCATGTCCTAATTCTTCCATCAATATGTTTCCACGCCTCATTGCCAATATAAGCTTCACCCTCCTCCTGTCATCCAAAGAATCCAATTCCAGTTACTTTATCAGTTACTGATTGTGTTCTGCAATAATGTTCAGAAACAAATCTAGCCGCCTTTCAGTGCACACCCTCCTGTACTTGATACCCAAAATGTGTGTCCAAAACAACACCACCATAGCAATTGTCTGACCAAAGTTTTGTAACCAAATTACCATTACTTCTCAAGTGCATCCCCTCGTAACTCTCTCGAACAAGTGAAGGATTATGAAACCCTTTCCTACCACCTGCCCAATGTATCCTGCCATGTGGAGTTTGTTATCAAACGAAATCCCGAGGTATTTAGATGTAAAATCTTCAATAAGCAATACTTTCTCACCTTATAATCACTATAAGTCTTTATTTTTTTATCTGTATAAATAATAAGCTGGTCCTTCTTTTCATCCCATGTTGACCTACAGCTAGATATCCTGTCTAGGTTATCCTGCAGCTGATCACAGCATTCTGCCATTTCGATCTTGATGCTAAACGTTATTTCATCTGCAAACATCTTAACTTCTGACAGCAAACCAACAACATAACCATTTAATTATAATAATGTGTAGCAATTATCCCAATACACTACCCTGCTAGAACTCCCTTTCTACTTCAACTTATTTTGATACTGTATTTCTTACTCTAACATTTTGCTTTCTTTCTTTAAGAATTAACCTACTCCAATAGTTTTACTTTATTTAGAAGCAATTTATGGCTCTCTCTGTCAAAAAGCTTTTTTGAAAAATCTAGTGCTACCCTATTAACTTGGTCTCCCATGTCCATTTCATCCAAAATATTTTGCATATAACCTAGCAACGGAGATTCGTATAAATATCCTTGCTTAAAGCCTTCGGTGTTGACTTAAATTCCTTACATGCGTCTCTGATGTAGTTATATACCAATCACTCCAATCATTTACCTACCACTGATTGCCTTGTAATTTTCGACTCTATTTATCACCCCTCCTTAATGGATTGGTACGACTGGCGCACTCTTCCGGTCCTCTGAGGTATCCCAGACTCAGTGGTAGCTAGTGTAAGCCTCCTGGGGTGCGCTCCATTCAAGTCGTGGACGCAGTGGTATCGGAGCCGGTTCTACTTGTCATGCGAGTGCTTGAGTAAGAATGCGGTGTTCAAAGGGAATAGCAAATTGTGCCCTGTGATCGAATGAATCAGTGAAACCAATTAGTGTGTAATTCTTGTGTAGTGTTGTGCCGTGAGTTGGGTTTCAGTTTCACAGAAGGCTCTGTGTTAAACCCACTCCCATCACAATCGTAAAGAGGAGCCCAACCCAGGGAAATGACATGAAATGATGAGTTCTATCTACCCCCAAAAACGTTTGCTACGATATAATGATGACATTGTCACGTTTTTTAATTATCAACAGTGTCAGGAACTGTCTGAACCAGGGTTGCGGGAGATAAATGAACAAACTGACATCATGAACTATAGCGTCATTGTACAGCTAAGCAGTGGAAATGAGAAACTGAGAAAATAACGAACGCATACCTAATTACGCTCCGGGCGATAGTAAATAAACAAGAGGCGAGTGCAACGCTCAGCTGCTTGTGTGGTATTTATATCATTAGATAGCCCAAAGCAAGGTGCGGAAAAATTCACCTGTATCTTGATGCTAGGGAAGGAGAAAATAAAGATTAATAGGAGTAACACCACAGTATTAAATGTGATAATGAAACTGCATCAAATGACGAACGCTAAAAATTATTGGCTTATAAAGAATTAACCTTTTTTTTAACTATAGCTTTATGCCAATCACCATCCCCTGAACAAAGTGTGGAAAGTTATATAAAAAAGGGGGGAACGAATGCATGACCTGTCAGTTTCTTCTGCA
>JARYHS010004230.1:0-10370 GCA_031002005.1 Vandiemenella viatica
TTTAAATTATAAAATTCACTTACGTTTGTGTCTGGTTCAACTTCATTCCTTCTGTTCGTATAGTTGCTGCAATTTATGGATAAATTTTGTGTTTGTAAGTGGAGGTTATTATTAAAAATGAAACCTTTGGAAGGACCTTCAGTTTTTATAGAAATTTTTTTGCTGTAAACTAATAAGTCTGTGCTGTAAAACAGATACAAAATATAAAACTTCTCCTGTAACAGTGAGATGGATGTTTTTTGTCGCATGTTGAGGATACAAATTAATTGACATAAAAAAAGTTTGGGACATGGACGTACAACAGATATGAGAATATCGTGTGTCTCCCTTTTTACAAAGGTACTCCGATTGTATTTGTTTGTAACTTTCTTTCTCACATATACCTGCCTTATCATTGCTGACACAATTTTTTTTTGAATGTGATGCTTAGGTGCTTTCACTATTATTCCGAGATACACTAAAACTAGGTGGCGGAGGGTGCCTTTCACGCATTCTAATGTATCACAGTTTACGGAACGGAAGGGATATACGAAATACGGTATAAGGCACCAATGGGATATTTTCTGGAATCAACCCGGCATTTTCCTGAAGCGATCTAGGAAAATAATGAAAAACCCAGGACGGCCGGAGCGATTTATCGAGGCTTTCTTTTATCGCAACGTGTAGTCCCTCCGACTATCTGCTCACCAGAATTTTCCGCGAATGATTCTAGGAACGTTTCGATTACTATCCTCTCTATGTCACAGTAAACAAACAAACAAAGACAGTGTAAAGGTTACCACACATATAATTCATAAAAACAAATGAGTATGTACAAGAATACAACTGCTGTTAACTGCATTCAATTTCAACATGTGTAACATACAATTTAAGTAAGAATTTTTGGGGGCATTTTGTGGAACGCTGTGCTAATATCCTGCATATAGGGCTGCGTGAATGAAACTTTTAATAGCGTTCCTGTGATAAAACGAGGATTTAGCATAGTCAGCAATTTATTAACGAAGGAAATAAACAGTTTTTCAATAGTGAAATGCGGCGTTTCAAGATTCTGGATAACAAATAAGGCACAAAATATCGAAGAATTAGTTCAGCCTTCTAATTAATGTTTTTTTTCATAATATTTATTTGTTAATCAAAATGTAAACTATTAATCAATATCATTTATATCTTTTAGTAAAGTAATTTTAGAAATCTGTCGTTGTTTTTCTATGTATGTTGTACAGTTCACCTAAAAGGGACTCCATCCAACCATTCATTAAAAACTCTGTTACTAGTCAAAAAATTTAGAGCAGAATGGGTTCAATTATTAATTATGGAAGGGGAGTCGGTGTAATTTTTTTCGAAAAGGGGATTGTAACAGCCCTCAAACCTAAATTTTAAGTGGAATTTTATTTTATGAAGCATTTGTAGCATGTTAGAGGTTGAGTGAACATGATTTTGTATGTTTGTCTTGAAATTTACTGCAGATTGGTACAAATTTTTATGAAACGAAATTATGTAAATACTATTTAATATGTTTAATTATAGAACTATGCAAAAGAAATTGATTAAATGATTTTATTCCAAGTAATAGGGTGAGCTACAATGTTTAGAGGACGATTTGCTACAGTTTAAAATGATTTATGTGGATAATTTTGTGTTTAAATATCTTTAATTTTAATTTCTGGGCATTTCGTAAGGATTGTAAATGATTTTGTATTGATTTTGATTGTTTTAAATATGTTTTTAATTATTTAAGTGTTGTTAAAGTTGTTAAATATCTGTGGGAAACTTTTGTGATCTTCTAGACCTGTCTATGAACGTTATATAAAGCGAGCGGCAGAGAAAGTTGAGACAGTTTACGAAAACAGTTTACGTCGGCAAAGGACATTCAGTTGGAACAGTTTTGAGCAAACAGTGCTGTATTATCTTTGAAAGCAGTATTGACTGTAATCGCTGGAGACTGTTTGTGACCAGTATCTTTGAGGTCTGGTGTTTTACGAGAAATAAAACAAGTTAAACCTGAAAGTGTGTCTGGAACTAATTATTTCATATATAACAAACCACGAGACATCTAACGGGATGGAGTTTTTTTTCTGCTAGGGGGCAGAAAGCCAAAAAATGTTATGAATCGATGGTTTAGTGAAGAATTTCTTAACGTTTTTCAACCTGAGGACCAGTTAACTGTCAAAAAATAATGCTGCAGACATTAGCATATATTAGACCAAATTTCTTTTACCTAAGTGCATATTATTAATAACTAGGCCATATTTTAGTGTGTCTTTATAACATATCTAAAAGTAGGTTTTGAATTTCTACTGATACACAGTTATGAAAATGCTAATGAATATTAATTACATACTGACCATTCTTTTAAGGTTTAGTAACCAAATGAATAATAATGCTATTATAGGCTGGGTGCTACTGTATACACCAATCTACTTGCAGAAAATAAAATGGAAGACACTAGACTTTACACCTCTTATTTTTGTTTACTTCATTAAACAGTCTTATGTCACCAATCATACCAGGTATTGCGGTCCCTCGCACCTACTATAAGAAACTCAGAAAACAATTATTTTCTTAATACTTAGACCAACGGTGCTCTCTCTTTGATGATGAAATGAACCGACTATTGCAGTGACAATGCTTTCCTATCCTCATTCTGGAAATGTCAAATTTTTGCCTGGTTACCGATATTATCGTGACTTATTAAAAGTTGGGTTTATAGGTCATGCTCGCTTATGGAATCCAAGGAAGAGAGAATTAGGTCATTAGGACTTAAGTGGTTCGGGCAGATCAAGAGAATGACAAGTACAAGACTACCAAAAACTTATTTGGAATAAATAATAGTGGCCAAAAGACCAGTGGGAAGACCAAGAAGAAGATGGACGGACCAACTGAAGGAGAACATAGAGAGATGTAACTGGAACTGGAAATATGTCACGGACCAAGAAACTTTTCTGGATAGGAGACAGTGTAAAACGGTCGTCTACAACAGGGGTGGCCAACCGCATGCGGCCCGCCTGGAAAATTTTTCCGGCCCGCGAGATTCATCACACTTTTACAAAATATATTTATTTTATAATGGACAAAGTAGTGAAGACCAACGCATTGAAAAAATACATTATTTGTGCATCCATATATTCAAAAATTATCTGTCGAAATTATGAGTAGGGTTTATCATTGTTATTATATTATCTACATGTAAGAATAATAAGAAACAAACACAATAATAATACAATGTAGTCTTCACGGGTGTACCGCCAGATAGTGTTGTGGAAACACAATATTTCGACGGCTGGCTCTGCCGTCTTCTTCAGGTGATGAGACATGTGTAATGGTCGGCTGACCCACAGATACTGAGATGGTTCGGGTGCCGCTGTTCCTTATATACAAGTCCGCTTGGCCTCGGCGATGGCTTACTATGAGCCAGGCGTCGAAATATTGTTTTTCCACAACACTATCCGGCGGTACACCCGTGAAGACTACATTGCAGTCATACGCCGGGAAAGTCTTCGTTCTTACACAATAATAATAACTCATTATGTTTCATTTTCACTCCAAAAATATCTATAATGGGTCTAAATCTAATATAGAGAGATATGATTTTATTTGCGGCCCGCGGAGTTATGGTGCATTTCCAAACTGACCCGCAAGATCGGTTGGATTGGCCACCCCTGGTCTACAATAACCAAGGCTCGTAAACCACACCAGGGAAACTGGAGATGGTCCCCAATGATAATGATGATGACTCGCTTATTACCTTATACAGTATGAATACGGTACGTAAATCTATATAATTCCACCTGAACCATTTCCGAGGACCACACTGGTTTACAGTTTGCCTTGACCCGTAAAATGTGTACGAGAATTCTCTGACGTCATCATCTGCCTCTGTTCAGAGAGGGACAGGGGAGGCATGGGAGAGGCTGGAGACGAGGTAGGGCAGGGGAGCGGTGGGGTGGGGTGATAGAGGCGTCGCGGGGCGTCGGGACGCCCCAGGTGCGACCGGCGGGACTTCATAACCGGCGCCTGATTGCCGGGCGCCGCCCGTGAAATGAAGACCGTGTGGCGGACTCGCTGGAGACTACGAGCTGAGAAGAATACTACTGGTGCCCAAGTAGTTGACACGTATCGGCAGAACGATGACATCTTCAAAGAATATTATAATACACGTGATCAGGTAACTACCGCCTGTCAACGACAAATCACCAAAATATAGATAACTATACTAATATTATAAAAGCGAAAGTAAATCTGTCTGTTTGTCTATTTGTTTGTTACGTTTCTTAGGCTAAGCGGCTAATCCGATCGTGATCGAATTTGACAAGCAGATGTTATTTGGCATTGGGATGGATATAGGATACTTTCTTCTGTACAAATTATACATATTGTTATATAAATTAGAAAAATTACTGAAAGGCGATAGAAAGACGAGTGGGATGTGTACGTCTCTGTAGTATCTTCCTGTATAGTGGTCTGGTAGCTCAGTGATTAATACTCTTGCCTACTTATGTTTGACACGTGGTCACCGGTTCAAATCCTGTTGGAAGCAAGTATTTTTTTAAATTGTTTTTGGACGTATAAGCCACGCCTGGACGGTCAGTTGTTCGGATTCCATGTTAAATTGTAGATATCACAAATTTAGAGGTGCATTGCTTGATAAATCGTAGGTGGTCTAACAACGCAGTATGTGTAAAAAAATTTACGCTATGTTGATCCCTCAGGCGTTGTTTCTCTCGCATTAGATCTGCACTAATAATATTATAAATGCGGAAGTAAGCCTCTGTCTTTTTTATACGTTTTAACGATTAAATGGCTTTACCGATATTGATGGAATTTTTCAAGGAAATACTTTGTATCTGTAGGAAGGACACAGGTCATTTTGTTCGGCACGAATAACAGTTGCAGTCACGAAATTTTGAGAACTTATCGAATGGTGACAGACAGACAGATGCGTGTGTTAATCTGTAATGTTACGTCGGTTGCTCAAGCTGTGTTTCTCGCGCAGTCTGTAAGTGTATTATTGGTTAATAAATTTCGTTTAGAGACAAAACTTATTATTTAGTATAGATGCCGAATTGCTCTGCACTGTACTATTACTTTGTGTCTGCCTAAAAGTTTCTGGCACCAGTTCATTTTGTCTTCTTTCTTGACATGCCTTGCAGGGCTAAATCAGGCCTAAGGTATAGCTCTTGAAGAACACGAGCAGGTAAGTTATTAGAACACAAGAATCTGATGCTCATGCTGAAGAACGAAGAAAAGACCAAGCTGAAACAAAACTGCCCTCCGTTAAACCCTCCCACATCCCCGCACTGTCGTTTGTTTTTATGTTTTTTAATATGTTGGAAATTAATTATCTTCATGAGACAGATTCGGCGGTAGAATGATATAGTGATGGCTTTCCTGTCATATTAATCCGATTCGATGTTATTTGGGACAAATCTTACGTTACTAATAGCTATCTATATCTAATTCTGGCAATGAAATTCTAAGCCCACGCGTACGAAGTCGTGGGTAACAGCTAGTTAATATTATAAAAGCGAAAATAACTCTGTCTGTTTGTATGTTTTCATGACTAAACGGCTAAAACTTTCTTGATGACTTTGACAAGGAAATACTATGTACCAATAGGAAGGACATAGAACACCTTTTTCATAAAATTTGGAAAACCAACTGACCGGTGACCGATAGATAGATAGTGTGTATAAGTTTCTGTAATGTTAAATCGGTTGCACAGGCTTTGTTTTCTCACTGTGACATTTTGTATGGTCTGTTCACAAATTTCACGTATAGAGAGACAACTTATTATATAGTATAGATGTGGATTTGTGGTGCACCAGACTATTAATGTGTATTTACCTAAGCGTTTTACAAATTGGTTCTCTTCACGAGTCAGATTCAATTGTAGAATGGTATTGTGATGGGTTCCCGTCATATTAACCTCACTACGTGATGCGACATCATTTATGTAGCTTAGAGCTTTCTATATCCAATTCTAGCAATAAAATTAAAAATACGAAGTGGCTACTGACAAATTTTTTAAAGTGCATACCAGTGACCGACCTAATAAAAATAATACCTTTCTGCATAGTAAAATACTTTTTTACATAGTCTTCATATTTTACTCTTAAAAAGACAAATACACTTTATTTTTTAAAAAAATAAGTTGGCAACCCTACTCACCGCCAATTATTAATCCTTAAATTTATCATTAACATTTGTACCCATTATAATTAATAACAGGGAGTTATGAACTTATAACAATTGCTTGAAGTATATTGGATGACTGTCCTTTGAATCATTTATGTTTTTGTTTGGTTATTGTACTTATAAGCTGATCAACCGAAAGTACCAACTTTCCCTCACGGAAAACGCTGTCCTTTCTTAATTGCGCCATCATGTGAAAGCCTAATTTGAAAGACCCCTACGGAGTAGCAGCTTAATTTGTGTTGAACAGTTACTGAGTTAAAAATTATCTGCTGTTGTTGTTTACGATTTGCACTAACAACATCATTGCGAGTCAGAAGATTAGCGTTAAACGGAAAAACGTACACAAGTTATCAGCTACAATTTCCTCACAGATATTATATACGTACACGATGGTTACCCAAGATGCAATCGTAAAGAATTGCAATAGCGAAAAATGAAGACAATAATGCAAAAGAGAACAGACAGGTGTGAACAGTTTAACACGGTTAGAACGTTTTCTGCCACTTTGGAGCCATAAATTGCTAAACACATGGATAGATATTAAAATTATAAATGACTATTCATTGAATTTTCTTGCTTTTTGTGGTAAGCTCAACATTTTGTCTCAAAACAGGCATACATTTTAAAAGATAATGTAACACTTACCGCAAGTCTCTGTTCTTAAAATTGACTAAAATTCATATTTTTGTGTAATTTGTAAAATTGTCTTCGTTTCTCTATTGTTTCATTAATTACAGCCACTACTTAATTCGTGTGGCAGAAGAAATACAAATACAGTAACTACATTAAATTACAATAAATATAACTACTACTTCAGACTGATGTTAAACGATTGCAGCCATTCAATTACCTCTGTGGTTGCTTCGTGAATATTATGCATTGTACCACTGAATCTCCTAAGAGGGCATTCCATGGCGATGTGTTAATGGTTTGCTCGTAGTTACCGCAGTCACAAGAAGGATTCCCTATCATTCCCCACTTGTACAACCAGTAGTTGCATCTACCGTGGCCTGTTCTCACTCGGTTCAGTGCCGTCCAGGTTTTCCTAGGAAGGTTGAATCCAGGAGGCTGTCGTGTAGGGTCTTGGATTAACGCATGTTTGTCGGAGTTGGAATTTGTCCAATCAGCTCACCACGCTTTCCCTATGTTGAAATTATTTTGGACCAGTTCTTGACCAAACTTCCATGTTGAATATCTATTTGGAGCTTTGTGTGTGCAGTCCTGATGAATTGGAAGGTGTGGATATCTTCAGCATTACTGCCACTCCTTTTTTAAAGCCACTTGTCTTCGGAAACTCTGTGGGGTGATGTTAGAGAGTACAGGCAGCCAGTCTGTAGGTGTAGATTTAACAGTTCCAGATATTGTTCTCATTGTGTCATTTAGTTGAACGTTGATCTTTTTTGTGTGACTTCTATTTAGCCATACTGGACTGTAGTATTCAGTAGTTGAGTATACCAGAGCAAGAGCTGATTTTCTGAGTGCTGCAGCATGTGCTACCCAACCCGTTCCTGAAAAATTGTGAAGGATGTTATTTCGAATTTTTAATTTTGCTGCTGTTTTATGGATATGCTCCTTATATGTCAATTACCGGTCAAACAACACATAGATATTTTTCATGAGTATTGTTCTTCAGTAATTGGTCTCTGAATTTTATTTGAGTTCTATAGTGGGCTTTTCTATAGTTTAGGTGAAAAGAGCTGACCTCTGTCTTATTTATATTCAGTTTCAGGCACCAAGTGTTGAAGTACTCATTCAGTTTGTGAAGGTCAGTTTCGAGAATTTCTTCAGATGTTTTGTTTTGCTAGATTGTGCTGTCATGGCTATGTCATCAGCGTAGATAAACTTCCTAGAAGCAGTGGATGGCAAGTCTGCGGTGTAGATGTTGAAAAGTAGTGGACCAAGGACAGATCCTTGTGGTAAACCGTTGTTTAATCTGTAAGATTTACAGCCGCTATGGAAACCTGCTACTCGTTTGTGCAAGTTGTTGACGTGAATCGTGGGCGGAGACGTTGACACAACCATAGGTAGAACTAAATTTGTTATATCTGGAATATTTATCGTAATAGTGAGATATCTGCGAAAAGTGTAACTTTTGGATTTTTTTAAAATGAATTTCAGTTTCTTAGGCCATACAATCAGCTCAACTATGATTACGCATCATTCAGTGTTTCTGGTTTCTCGGATATATGTTTGCTTCCAACTAATTTCAGACACCACAGTAACTTGTGTTCTGTCTGATGAGTGTAATTTTGTCCTCACTTTACTCTCCTAATCTGAGTATGAGTTGAACAATAGTAGAAGAAACACATCAACGCTGATTAAGTCAAAATTACAGAGGTTGCTTAGGTTATTTAAATTTTCGTTTACTTATTGTTTGATGGACCTATTCCCACATTAGTCGAAGGGAGGATTTTAGGCTATTTCTGAGAAATTGGCCTAGCGTTTCTTTATTTGTTTGCACCAAACTGTGCTTTACTCCATTATACTGTAGCAGAAATAAGGACCACAGCAGTACAACTAACATGAAAATTAGAATCAGGTGTGAAACGAAGGAAATTTTATTATTTAGGGAGTAAAAGCTCAATTGATGTTCTGAGGAAGCACTAACTAAAAGCATAATAAACTAGTAAGAACAACCTTCTTAAAGAAATTATAATAAATGGTTTAGTTCCCTAAAACTTCTTGAATAGATGATCACTGTTCTTTACGAGAGAAACGTAAGCAATAAAGAAAAAAATAGAATTGAAGCATGAAATGTGGGTCAGTTAACTCATTTTGACAGTTAAGTGGATAGATAAATCGTGCATTCGACGCATTTTGGAAACGACAAGTGAACAAAGAAGTTTGCGGAAAAAATCTGACAAAAAGAAGGATCGCAATGGAGGATGACAATTAAACGCGTGGGATTGGTTAGTGGAGGCAAGTATCCAATTTTAGAGGAAGATGAAGTTTACATTATTTACGTCTTCTGTAGCTGATAAGTAAGAATGTGTTTTGCAATTGGAATTCTGAGATTAGATAAGCACAGAAACAATAGGTGAAGGACTGTATCAAACGAGTAAAGAGACTAGTAACAAAAATGAACATTGTGTCATCAAAGTAGAGACCGTCTTTTGTACTACCCGGTACACTAAATAGCATTGTTTTCTGGAGGCTACAATACGAGAATTTTTAATCAAGCTGATAATAATTTGAAATTAACTGTATGAAATGCAAAACAGATTTGTTTACAGTCCTGTAAACCATTGTATGATAAGTTAGTGACCTACTTGGCACAGGGAGGAGAGATATGCAATGAACTGGTAATGTTATCGGTCTATATGATGTTTGTGCACTGACGTAGTTTGTGAAAACTTTGATGACTTAACTGTCTTACAGTAGTTCTCACATTCCTGAGTCTCTTGTGAAACTAGAAGCCATACAAAACTTGTACTGGTTTCCGGTGCTTACTATACACTCCCTGCTCGTTGATTTGGATGTCGAGATGGGCGAACTTTTTAATTTTGGTGACATTTCGACTGGCTCAGTTCAACAGAAGGAATTCAGACATAATAATGAGTAGAATTATTTCGCCTAGAAAATTCACGAAGGTTTCGGACGAAAGATCGTAAAAAAGCTCAACACCCGAATCATAGAGTGAGGAGCAGAAGAATATAGGTAACAATGTCTACATTTGTAATTCTTCTTTGGAAATTTTATAAACTTTTCCAACAATTTTATTGTTAATACCGAGGTAAAGATGGTTCAATTACTTTAATATATTTTATTAATTCCTTGTATGAATCAAGTCGCCTTTGTTAATTAATAGAAGTCGCACAATTTCAGATAATCGCCTGAGATGACATAACTAAATATAACATATATAAATCCTGCCACTACTCTTAACGTCCCATGGCGTATGTCATACCGAAACGGATACAAGATGTCTATATAAATCTCCATACATCAAATTTATTTCAGAAAGAATAAGTGCACTGTATATCAGTGATTATAGAGGAACGAGGCCGTATATTTTGGAATTTTTGTCTGTATGTCAACACATGAATCACACCAAAAAACTGATTAATGGATTTTAAGTGACAGCTTATATCATTACCCAAATATAGAACAGTTTACATCCACGTAAGTTACATATAGACATATGCCTAATAACACGTGCACCGATCTGTGAACAG
>JARYHS010004234.1:0-42548 GCA_031002005.1 Vandiemenella viatica
AGGGTTGACATCAATCATGTCACTGTGTATGTTATTTGTAAAATTCAATATTATTCTGCCAAAATAAATGGCTTGGTGTGTAATAAACAAAATTGATTGGCATTTCCTCTCTCCTGCAACTCCAAACATTATGATGATCTGTCATGGTACCCGATCACCAATGGGGATATGGTAAGATCATTGGAATAAAGAGGTAAATAAAACATTACTAGAACAATGTATGCACTATCTACTTATAACAACATTTATTTCAAATATGATAAAAATATACTTGGAATAAAAAGTGAACAGTCACAATATGCTTTATAACCAAATGGAGAAATATATATAAGCAACTGAAGCTATAATTGTAATCTTAAGACCTTTGATATTATTATTAATGATTACAGTTCATACTTAAATATACTTGAAAATAAATAAAATAAACTGATATTTTGAAATATTAAAATATAAACAAAAAACAATTGGAGGAAACTTAAATGTCTGTAAAATATTTAAAAAGTAATAACCATTTTAATATCTTCAACATAAATACAGGCAAAAAAAAAAAAAAATCTAATATTCATTTTAAAAGTTTTTGACATTCAAACCACTAGATTCAGTAATTACACCATCATTACAGATTCGGCCAAATGTCTTTCGCTCTTCATCAAACTCAGAATGTGCTTAAAGAGGTGTGTTTATAACAACTTATCAACTAAAACGCATTTCATTACATGTTAGCTAGATAAAAAATATAAATAATACTTATATTGCTCATACAAAAATTAAAATAATGGTACCAAATAATCGCAAAACACCATTTCTTGAAATACAGCCTATGATGCTATTGTTATGTTCAGTATTTACACCAGTTGTACTGTTTAGTTTAATGTCCTATGTTAGTCATTGCGAAAATACTGCCTGCCGGAAAAATACATTTATAGACACTCAGACGGAGAGGGGAAAATTCAAGCATGCTCACTTGTGGAAAGGGCATTATTTAATTTTTTGCTTTCTTGGTTTGGCTAGAAATTTTTTTTTTGAAACTTTCATTTTGTCTGATATAAAGCATTACTAGTTCATATGCAATGACAAGAGGGATATCTGGTACGTTTTTCGCTTTTTTGCTGGAATACATGTAGGTCCGAATAAAATATACAATTTCGATGGCGAATTTCGAGAAGTTGCTCCATTGAAACCTTATTAAATTAAGAGAATGTAAATGTGTATTGCTATTATACATCCAGATGGCTATGAGAGGAAGGATTACCAACTTGATAGATTGTTTCCAAGTTTTAACTTCACTCCTGATTTTCCCAGTTTGGGTACTGTAAATTTATACCTAACCACAGTGCTTGGTAACTACACTGGTAGTACCCGGAAAAAAAAAACTCTTAGGCTGTGACTGTGGCATATTGGTTTTGAAGTTCAGTGAAACAAGTTAAGTAGAAATTAGTAATAAGCTTTTATAAACAGAATAACTACAGTATCAGAATGACGGCATACATGAGGAAAAATACTACAGCTGTGGCATATATTTGGTTGAATTACTTTTTGGACAACCCTGTATACAGGTTGTTTTTTTTTTTTTTAGATTTGAATATGGATTACGTAGAGGTGATGGAAATGGGATGGAACTCAACCATAGATTTTTAATTTTGATGTTTTTTTTTTAATTTTCTGATGTAACAAAATGAACATATTTATTACACAGAGTGTACAGATTTTTCATTTGTCTGGTGTTGGATCAGTGGATGGTCTACAATGATGTATCGGCTGTAAAGCACAATACCGCATATATGGAAACTTTTTTAATTCGCAGTGTGTGTTAGATGACGTACTGGAACTACTTGAGCAGCTGCCTCAGCTCTCCGCTGCTCAGGTCGTGCGCCGTCCGTCCCTCTTTGTCCCTCGCCGTCCTGTCCGCCCCGGCCTCCAGCAGCGCTCTCGCCACGGCGGAGCTGCCCCACGCAGGGCTGCGCAGTGCAGCGGCGTCCGACCAACATCGTCCCTCGAGTTGACGTCTGCGGTCTCCCTGATAAATAGCTAGTCGCTCTACATAACTTTGAATATTCAGAAACAAAAACAAAATTTCACCAATTCAATACAAGGTGGCTTTTGTTTTACTGTTCTATTATCTATTTAGTGCTTTGTGTCTGCTATGAATGCTCCTGAAAGCAAACACCAATTTGAAACCAAATTGTAGGAATATTATACGGCGGTTTACCGTCTGTCGGTAGTTTTGCACTGTCACTTACCCGAATAGTATCAGTTCAAGGAGATAGCAGGAAAGCAGGGACAAATGTTAGTTAAAAGAACAAAACATAAAGAAAAGAACAGATGATAATAATGAGGTGAGAAGGCTGAAGGGGCTGGAAAGAAAACTACACAAGAGAGGGAGAAAGTAGAAATGCAGTTGCGCACACTTCGAACAAATAGACGAGACATCAGCAGCAACAGAGGAGAAGCTAAACACTCGCTTAAAAAACACTATGACCGGAACAAGGAACGATGAGCAATAAATTTATAGGACTGCGAAAATAATTTAAGGAACAGAATTGGTGGCCACTAAGAATTACAATCCCGCAGTGTTTTCAATCCCGCGGGATTGGCGCCAACAGTTTTTCAACGAATATTTCTAAAACATAGGTATTTAAAGTGTTAACAAATTAAAAAGTAAACATCTGTTAATTAAATTAATAAATCAATTTTAAAATTAAATGATACAAGTTAACATTATTTTAATTGGCAAAATGATATTAAAATTTTTACCTGTCTTAAGAATATTTCGAGCTTTACATTTGAATAAAATCTAAACCAGTTTTTAAATAAATATTCAAAAATGCAAAATATTCAGTCTTAAGTCATATTATGTACCTTGCAATAAGTCATATCACTTTTAAAACATGGTATGCATAATGGCCAAGTCATCAGAGTTTTTTTTTTTTAATTAACGATCTGTAACACCGAGAGAAAGCATTTTATTTAACAAATTTAATGTAAGGGTGCAATAGACTTGTCTCAGAACTAGATCTCATAACTTTTTGTCACTGCATAACCACGAGACTTCACCTATTTTTACAAGAATTGTTTTGGTGGGATTCATTATTATGTCTCCTGATCTTGATTGATCTTGTAGTTATGTAAGAAAGGAGACTTTCTCGGCATATGATTGCAATGACGTCCTCATGGGTGTATCGCCGGATTGCCTTGTAAATACACGAAATTTCACACGTGTGAAGACGGCGGAGCAGCCGTCGAAGTATGATGTTTTTACAACACAATTCGGCGATACACCCGTGAACATTTCATTATAACTTTTGATGCATTTAGTCGAAATAATAACAAGGACTTGAAAGGACGCATGCTATTCACTCAGAAATAATGTATTGTGGCGATTGACCGGCAGTGCAGATAGAAACCATATGAAAAGTAACACACAATTCAGCACCTTAAAGAGATTATTTCAAGTCAAGATGAAATCATTAGACGTCTTAAGGAAGAAGTAAATGATATTAAGGATAAAGTGAAAAATTTAACTCATCCTGTAGTTGCGGAAGCAAACTGTGAAAAATGGATACATGTTAATGGCCGGCGTAGCGTTTTTTGTATTTCTATTTATTGGTCCCTTAACATCATACATAGTACAAAGTACAAATGATATTGGATAAGTCAAAAATAGTCTGTACGGAGACAGACAGTACATTGTCTCTCTCTATCTCTCTTTCACTCACACACAAACACACACACAGAACATACATCAAAGAAGACAATGGATCTCGAAGTGAAGCTTTCCAATAAGATTGACGTGTTAAACTTGTAATATGATGTGCAGTTAGACAAAATTCTGATCAAAACCAAAAGATGTGCATCAAACCAGTGGCGTACCTAGCGTAGGTGACACCCGGGGCGGATATCAATGGTGTCACCCCTCGAAAATTTAAATTCAAAATTAAGTAAAATATAATATCTTGTAAGTGTAAAATATCATATTAATATAATATAATTAAATAAACATTTATTGTTATTAAAAATTATAGTTAATAAAATTGTAATATTAACTTCATTTAAAAAAACACATTAAACTAAAAACATTCTCTTTTTA
The DNA here is from genome assembly GCA_031002005.1 of Vandiemenella viatica. NCBI lineage: Eukaryota > Metazoa > Arthropoda > Insecta > Orthoptera > Morabidae > Vandiemenella > Vandiemenella viatica. Next base: position 4,088 of record JARYHS010004234.1, read on the forward strand.
GCTTTAACAGCTGCAAACTCGTAAATCACATCTTCAAAATTATCAATTTTAGTTACTTCATGTTCAATAGTCAATATGGCAAGATTTTAGCACGTGTTGCTCACCGGTGATCGAAAGTGGTTTTAGAGAGGCCTCTGAAGATCGGGCCTCAGTCCGACACTCGGCCAGTCATTGGATTGGTTTATGTTTTGACGGTGTGGATCAGTATCGGCCTGCTAGATGTGGAGAAGCGCACAGAGAGAGTTCGGAAATTTACCTTCCCTTACGACTAAATGTTGTTTTCATGTTATTATTTGCCTTAAAAAAGTATTTTTTTTTCATCCATGTTCATCAGATGTTCGTAAAATGTAGGAAGAGTCCTAGCATCTTCGCATTAAAAAAGTCAGAGCTTTGCCAGAGTTGAAGACCAATTTTACGACCCACAAAAATTGCAGCCGAAATCCGCATTTGTAACCGAACCTCCCACACCCGAATCAGCACGCCGTAACCAGACGCAAGACTAATCTAGAAGTACTGAAAAATATGTATTCAAACACATAAAAGTAGGATTCGTGTCTTTTGATAACAAAAGTATATGGTATAGAAAAAGAATATGTTTATTTTATCAGGTTTGAAAACTTATTTTCATCACACCTATATTCGGACTGGTGACTCAAATGATTACTGCTGTGCGATTTGAAAACTGAAGGTCCGGGTTCAAATCCCGATCTCGACTGTAATTTTTGCGGGCCTTAAAATTGACTTTTACCAATGGCAAAGCTTTTATCTTTTAATGCGAAGGACGCTCGGTGATTTGAATTTCACGTTAATCTGTAGGTCTTCTTTTCAAGTTAGGTGACTACGATTTAGGTGCACTGCGAGTTTCCAAATAAGAAACTCTGTGAGCTAGAACATTGAGATAACATGAAATTATTATTTTTACTATACAAAATCTTTACGACTTATATTTAAATTAAAATATGTTATAATCTCGCTTCTTCACTAACAAAAAGTATTGAGTGAATCAGACAAAACAAACACAAGTGCGAGTTATTGACATTTCATTGAGATTGCGTTGATACTGTTAATACTGCGCTGGGATACTATTTTTGTACATAAAATCTCAACCAGTTAGGTGATTACGTGCAGGTCCGGCGTTAGGGGGGGGGGGGGGAAGCGGGTCAAATGTACCCGGGCCCGCCGGCTGATGGGGGGCCCCCGATCACCGGCTGCAGGGGGCTCAGGCCTTGTAGCCAAGATTCCGCCTATTGTCGCCCGGCTAATTTGTAGAGCTAAAAAAAAAAAAAAAAAAAAAAATCGCCCATTTTACCCGGGGCCCGAAATTCCTAGCGCCGGCCCTGATTACGTGAGTCAGATAAAAAAGTATTTTAATGTACATTCGTACCAAAACTGTGCAAAATAAAGTACATTATAATAAAGTAGGGTGTATATCCTACCTGTCATCCCTAACACTGATTCCCTGAAACAATCACTTGTAAACGTTAAAGGAGACTAAATACCGGGTGGGAACAAGGGCGAGCTATGGAAAAGTTTAGACGCGAGGGGGCGAGCCGTCACTCCGCCGGCTGTAGTTGCGGTTACGGTATAGGCGAGTATTGGCAAAGTGCAGTTCGACCTTTACACTTAGCAACTGATACACAAACTGGTGCAAATTAAAATCCCAGCACCCAGACGGTGTTGTGATAAACGAATGAAATTTGGCCCCAAATATGCCCGCATGAAGAGTTTAAATGAATTTAACATTAAAAGTTTTACATGTAATAATGTGAGAATTACGGTGGTGTATATTATGTAAATTGCCATTTTTTTATTTATTTTTTAGCGTATAAGTGGCGAACAGTGTGGTGTCACATGACACGTGGTTGCCCACAAGTTTTTGTTGTCTAAGTATGCCAAGGCGAAGAGTGACAATTCTCTACACCCAAATGTCTAACAGTGAGAGAGGTCGGAGAATTGAAGTGTTTTGAAAGGGTGCATCATATCGTGAAATCTTCAGAACTATTTGCCGCAGTGCAATGTCAGTATACAGACTTGTTACACAGTGATGAAAAAAAAGCTCTAATACTCCTAGAGCAGGCACAGGTCCATACAGATGGATAACAGCACGTGAAGACTGCCAAATGGTGTGGGTGGCTGTTGCTGGCAGATGGTTGACTGCAGGCCAGATCCAAGTAGTGGTTACACATAGTCACACCCCGCCTCCGCCCCTCCCTGGATGATTGTAAACTAATTGCTTATAGCTGGGGTACACTCTCTGGCCCCTGTGCATTGTGTCCCATTAATCTAATTTCATTGCCATCATCATCTATCCTGGTATAATGCGAAACACAATTTTTTGCTATCAAGTATTGATACAAGGACACTACAACACGGACAAGACATTCACAGACACAACACTAAACACCCATGCCCTCGGCCGGACTCGAACCGGTGACCTTCGGTAAGCGGAGCTAACACTCTAGCCCCTACGCTACCGAGGCTGGCAAAGTGATAATCGACGACATGTTCGCAGGCGTAGTGGAGGAACGGCTTATCTGCTGTGATTTCAGAACCTCACGCAAGTGCCGTCACCGGTGTGATGTTTTGGTGGCAATCAGCTTCGACAGCATGACTGAGTCGGCTGTTGTTGAAGGCAATGACAGCCCATCACTATGTGGACGGGGTACTGCATCTAATTGTGATACCCTACATGTTCAACATCCGAATCGTATTTTCCAACAAGACAGTGCCCGTCCTCATATTGCGGTCATCGTCACACAAGCCTTGCAAGGAGTTTCGATCACAATATGGACAGCACGGTTTCCAGATTTGTCCCAAATAGAGCATTTCTAGGATACCAGAAGTAGACACATTAGATCACATGGTCACCCAGCACAAACTGTGCAACAACTGACTGCAAAAGACATGCGTAGTGAGACATACACCAAGAAGACATCCGAACACTTGTTGTGTCAATGCCAGCAAGGATCCACGAATGTATTGGTGCTCAAGTTGGGCGCATTTCTCACTGACAACTGTAAAAGGTAATAACTTAGCCTGATCCATTTCCATTTGTTATTATATCTTTTAGGTATGGCCTTGGATATATTTTCAAAGTTTCCTAAAATTCTACCATTCATGTATGCGTGTTGTGATTTTAATTTTCGCCAGTGTAACTATAGGGCGACCATAAGATTTCGCTATAAATTTAAAAAAGTCGAAAGCTACCCATTTGTTATTGAAACGTTAACATAGGCTGTATTTAAATGACTTCACAACCTCGGTATTTGGAGGACCAAGGGATATTGAGAGGAAAGTTAACAGAAGTGGCTTGATCCAAGTAGAAGCAATTCCAGACCCAGATGGGGTCCCATTGGAGCAAACCCAGGATCCGGGTCCCACAAGTTGTGAGACCCTGGGGGATACTGTATAGTCAGAGAAGCAACTCTACATTAAGTTCCTTCATAAAAATAGAGGAATAAATAAAATATAAAATCAAATAAAAAAAAACAACGGTCAGGTAATAAAAGAACATGCCTTTGAGATATCTGCCGCCTTTACATTAAGTACTTAATAAGTGAAGTATTTTACTATCCGTCTAAGAAATAAGTAGCTACAGACTCCTAAATATGATATGTATCGAAGCCCATCTCCATGTGTAAATTTTATATTTCTAGCACCGCTCAGTAGCGTATAAATAAAGATGTAAACGGCTCGGATGTTCGTTCAGTTTATGATTAAAACTCAATTTTTGTTCAGGAACAGAAGTTCGACATCCCTGTCGATTTAAGGAACCCATAAGAATGTAGGTACGCGTATTCGACAAAGAGGTTACCCATAATAGAAATCTTCTGTAAATTTATGATGGAAAATTCTTAGAGAATCATATGCTTATTTATTTGATCGCGATCATATTTATATATTCTCAATCAGTAGAAAGTATATCAAACTTAGATGAAACTAGAGTTAAAGTCCTTAGGGGGCATCCATAAATTACGTGAGGTGAAATAAAGGCGGGGTGCAGCGAAATCTCACCAATTCTCACGTGAGATTTTTTAAAATTGTGTTGGACTGTAGAGCTAAAAAAAAACGTCTTTACAAATGACGCGAATGTCGATTTTAAGGGGGTATTTCGTCGAAAAGTGTGGGTGTAACCGGCTTTGGGAGGGTGAGACCGAAAAAAAGGTCTCAAAAATTTGCGAGGGCGATCCGTAGGGGGAGGGGACGGGACCAGATCTCACGAAGTCTCACCAGAGGGGGGGGGGAGGAGGGTCCGAAAATTCGGAAAAACACCTCACGTAATTTATGGATGTCCCCTTACTAACGTTACGATTTCTTTAGCAAGATACGCGGTTCCGACTGTTTTAAACACATGCCCTACAAAAACTGATTACCGACAGACGATAACACTTGGACTCGTCCGGATTGACTTGAAACCTGACCGTATTGCTAGTTTAATGCAGTTTTCCGAATCATTTTATTTGCATAAATTCGAACATGATATGATTTCATGTCGAGTACAGGTGCACTGTCGACAAAAGGAAGGTACGCAGAGTGTATATCGGATAACACGAAATGTACTCAATTCGAATCTGTCAGATGATAAATTCAAAAATTACTAGAAAATACTTCAAGTCACTTGTGCATCTTAGCTAGAAAGCTAATAGAATTCTAAAAAAGCAAAACAATTTTGAAGCCTAGACTACGCTTATTCCAGCATACGCTTGGTTGCTTTTTTTTCATTTTCAAAGGAAAATCTTACATTTTTCTTGAAATAATTTCGAGGGATTACAATTTAACTGCCTAATTACCATGATTTTAACAATTTTAGATATATCCTTTAATTTTAAAACTTCCTCTCTTAATACAAGGAAACTTACATTACATCGAACGCCGCTCGTAACAAACCAAACAACTGTGACGGACGGCAAGCACAACGGGTTTCTGTGATTGTTGGAGCAATCGAGCGATGCTCTATTGTTTAAGCGCGCGGTGTAGCCAATAATATTATTATACTCTACTGTACTGGATCGTATTAGATCAACTTAAAAAGAAATATTCAGAACATTAAAGGTAGACGTGTTTCGACACCAAAGGATAAAAGAAGTCTATCATATATATATATATATATATATATATATATATATATATATATATATATTGTATCACACTAATTTCGATTACTATTTTCGAAATGCGGGTGTCACTCCCAAACGGGTGACACCCGGGGCGGACCGCCCCTACCACCCCCACCGCCCCCCCCCTAGCTACGCCACTTGTAAGAGTAATTGCAATAAAACAAATCATTGTGTAAATCATATCTAAGATGTGCAATACATTGCGATCAGCATATATATATACACGCTCCGCATTTTTTCAGGAAGCCATGACGCAAATTTGGCCGAAAGTAACACCACGAGCAATATCTGACAATCAGCTGATAATAATAATATTAAAGGAGATGGTTGGCTGGACTTGTTAGCGGTGAGTGCAGCTGTGGGACGGCCGCCATATCGTGTGGAGAACTGCCGCGCGGTACAGCTGCTAAGGGGACGTCCATAAACCACGTGGCTCGGTCTAAAAAAGGAGGGAGGAGGATTGGGTAGGATGCCGAATTGATGCTTATATGTATTCCTTCTTTCCTCCCACTATTCGGGATTGGAATGGGCGGGTTTAAGATTGGTGCTTAGCACCCTCTGCCACCCACAATGTTTGTGATTTGCAGAGTATGAATGTAGATGTAGAAGTGGGGAGATTCCGAGCCAATTCATATTTGTTACAGTTGAAATAAGGCACAGAACACACAACAGGCGAATATTTATTTCCGTCATTTAATTATCTCTGTATGCAATTTATGACAGTTTGATAAAGAGAAATCAGTACAAAATGTCTTCTGGAATCGATAGGGAGAAGAGCTACATGCCACGAAGGGGGGAGGGGGGAGGTAGAGCAGAAGCCACGTCAGGCTACAAGGGGGGGGGGAGGGAGGTTCACGTAAGTCCAAAGCGGTGCCACGTAGTTTGTGGACGCTCTCTGAGAGAATCTGCGCGCATCGCTACCGGTGCGTACAGAGCAGGACCACAGTGTTTATAACGGATACAAGTATTTCAATGTGACGGCTCCGATTTTACAAACAAACGAGTTTTTTATTTTTACTTTACGCCTTGACGAGTCATTATAGGAGAGAAAGCACCGGGGTTAAGCAATGGGAAGAGATTCGGCAATGGCCTTTCTGAAGAAAGCGTATTGTGTGGAGTGATTTTGGGAAACCATGAAAAATCCAAATCTTTAAGGCCGGACGGGGATTCGAACTGGCGACCTCTTGAATGTAGAGCACCACGCGCGGCAGCTGTGGTGCTGTACTGTTGTAGTCATCCTAGTTGGGATGGTAAACGTAGGATGAAGATAAATGCAAAGAAGAGTCAGCTTATTAGATACACACATAAAAAACTAAAGGTTGATTATAAGGCGGGGAGAGAATTGCTTATTGAAGACTTGAAACTGTAAATATCTTGGCATTACATTTGATAACAAGCTTAACTGGGCAGCTACACATTGGACAGGTGGTAGGAAAAGATTTCAAAATTCAGCACTTGTGGAGAGAGTGATGAGGGGATGTGCGAGAGAAGTAAAGGAATTAGGTACAAAACATTGGTCAGACCATTACTGGAATATGGAAGTGTAGTATGGGACCCACATTTTGAGTATCAAATACAGGAGTTGGAAGGGTATGCAAAGAAGGGCTGCTAGATTTGCCTCGCAGAATGAAACTTGTAAGCGGCAGCATGGTGACCAGATACAACACACGGCTTATCAGGCGCCCCACTCTCACCCGACCACGCAACGCATTCCAATCTCTAAGCCGTCATTCAATTACAGCGCTACAGCTAAATATGTTCAAACCGAGCGTGGTGGTGAGCGGTAACGCTCTGCCCTGCACTCCGGAGGACGCTAGTTCGAATCCTCATCCGGGCATTCAGAATTGGGTTTTGTATTGTTTCACCAGATTACTCCAGGCGAATGCCGGGATGCATCCTTCAAAAGGCCTTGGCTGAATTGCTCCCAGTTTCTTGTCGCCTATCCTTTCCCTCGATGGCGACTAGGTAAAATAAATAAAAAAATAAAAAAATCGCTGTTGGGGGCATCAGTTAATCTACATCTACATCTATACTTTGCAATTCACAATTACTGTGTGTGGCAGAGGGTGCTAAGCACCAATCCTATTTTAGAGTATTCCAATCCCGAACAGAACGAGGAAAAAATGAATACATAATGTATCAGTACGGTATCTTATCTCTCGAATCTTATCCCTTCTGTCATTGCGACCTAAATAGGTTGGCGGAAGAAGTATTTCGTTGCACTCGTAAATTAGAGATTTTCGCATATTCTCCAACAAATTTAAACGAAAACGACGTCGTCTGTCCGCCAAACAATCCCAGCCTAACCCACGTATCAGCTCTGTGACACTTACATAAGGACTGTAACTAGCGGTCACGAATCGAGCGGCTCTCCTCTGTACTTTCTCTAACGTGTCAATCAATCCCTTGCGATACGGATCCCAAATTGCACAACAGTATTCCAAATGCGGACGCACAAGTGTTTTGTACGCTATTTCCTTTGTATGAGCATTGCAGTTTCTCAAAATACGACCTATAAAACGTAGTTTACAATTAGCTTTGCCTACGGCAGAAGTTATGTGCAAGTCCCATTTCATGTTGCTTTGTACTGTTACGCCTAGATACTTCAGGGAATCGACCGTGTCAACAACTGAATTGTTAACTTTGTACTCGTAAGCAAACGGGGTCTTTTTATTACTTATTTGCATTGCCTTGCACTTTTTACAGTTAAGTGTAAGCTGCCATTTACGGCACCATTCCGAAATAACATCCAGATCGCGCTGTATTTCTAAGCAATCGTCAGAGCACCCCACTTCCCTATAAATAAGTGCATCATCAGCAAAAAATCGCATCCTGCAATTAACGTTGTCACCGAGATCGTTTATAAAAATTAAGAAAAGAAGTGGTCCTATTACACTTCCTTGAGGAACGCCGGAAGTAACATCTAGCTTTGAAGAGGCTTCCCCGTCAACAACGACATACTGGGACCGACCAGTTAGAAAATCGCGTATCCATTCGCAGATCTGATCAGATATACCGTACGCTCGAATCTTCGCCAAAAGGCGGTTATGTGGTACCGAGTCAAAAGCCTTCTGGAAATCCAAGAAAATAGCATCAACTTGTGAACCTGCGTCGATAACCTTCATTACGTCATGCGAAAATAGAGCCAGTTGCGTTTCACACGAACGGTTCTTACGAAATCCGTGTTGGTTTGCTGTAAGTAACTCGTTTTCATCCAGAAACTTCATAACGTTAGAGCATATGACATGCTCCAGAATTCTACTGCAGACAGATGTTAGGGATATGGGTCGATAATTCCTAGGATCTCTCCGATCACCTTTCTTGAAAACGGGAATCACCTGCGCTATTTTACAGTCAGAAGGTACTTTTCTTTCTTCTAAAGATTTACGAAATATTTCTGATAGAAATGGTTCTATTTCTTCCGCGTATTCCGAAAATAATCTTACTGGAATACCATCAGGACCCGGCGCCTTCCCCCACTTCAGGAGTTTTAATTGCTTAATGATACCTACACTATCAATTTGAACTGGATCCATCTCAAATTCTACACGCCGTGCAAAAGCGGGGATGTTTTCCATGTTTTCGTCAGTGAAAGAATTTTTAAATTCGGTGTTAAATACGGTAGCCTTTTTCGCGGCTGTCATTAACTTCCCGACCGTCTTGTAGTAGAACTGACATATTGTTGTCACTACCACTAAGTTTTTTTACATACGACCAAAATTTCTTTGGGTTTTCGTTGAGACTCTTAGAAAGTGAGTTGCATCTAAAGTCGTTAAAAGCCTCGCGCATCGCATTTTAACATGTTCTCTTGTCTCAGCTAACTTTTCTAAATCACTCCTATACATCTTCGTCCTTGCGCGTGCATGTATCTTCCTTTGTTTTTAAGTAACCGTTTAAGTTCACGTGTATACCACGGGGGATCGTTCCCATCCCTGATTGTCCTTTTCGGTATATGTAAGTCCATACCCTCCCTGACTATACGCATGAATCGAAGCCACATCTCTTCGACCGAGCCTCTTCCTTCTATAAAGGTAATGTAATTATCCCTCAAAAACATTCTTAAACTCTCCTTTGGGGCCTTTTCAAACCTGTAAACGACCCTTTCTTTTTCTTTTTGCGCGCGGCTATTAATTTTACTGTAGCAATTACAGCTTTATGATCACTTATTCCCGTGGTGATAGAAATGTCCGTAAATAATTCAGGCCTATTTGTAACGAGAATATCTAAAATGTTTTCGTTCTCATTGTCGCACCGCGTTGGTTCAGTGACGAGCTGCTCAAGATTAAGATCTGAGAAAAGGTCGAGAATAATTTCGCAGGATGTTTTATCCCGGCCACCAGTAACGTGGACGTAATTATTCCAGTCGATATACGGAAAGTTGAAGTCACCTCCTAGTATTATTGCATGATCTGGAAATTGATGAGCTATATTACTTACATTAGTTCTTAAGGCCTCAGCAATAGATACATCTGCATCTGGTGGACGATAGAAAGACCCTAATACCAGTTTTGTCCTAGCTACATTTAGTCTAATCCATAGGATTTCACAGACCGTATCGATATTTATTTCGCTACACGACAGGTGTTTACTAACAGCTATAAATACACCGCCTCCATTGGAGTTCAACCTATCCTTACGGAAATCATTCATTCTATCGTTAAATATTTCTGCTGAGCTTATATCCGGTTTTAACCAGCTTTCAGTACCTAATACAATATCTGCTTCTGTACTACTAATAATACTTTCAAGCTCAGGCTGCTTATTACAAACACTTCTACAGTTAATAACGAGTACTTTTAATGGTCGAGACTGATTTACGCTACTCCTAACATATGGTGCCGAATTTGATTGGGCTGCCCGTAACTGTGATCCCAGTTTCGGGTCTTCCTGCCTCAGCCTAAAAAATCCCCCAATGCACTCCACACGGCCCCTGCCACCCGTGTAGCCGATTCACGTGTGTAGTGCACTCCTGATCTATCCAAGGGAACCCTACACGACTCGACCACATGGCGAAGATCTAGGAATCTGCATCCATGATTATCGCAGAAACGCCGCAGTCTCTGGTTTAGACCCTCAACTCGGCTCTGAACCAAAGGTCCACAGTCGGTTCTATCGACAATGCTGCAGATATATAACTCAGCCGAAATCTTGCGGTCATCAACCACAGAGCTCACCCTTTGAGCAAGCCGCCGGAAGGAAGAGAGGATAGTCTCTGACCCCAGGCGGCAAGCATCGTTGGTGCCGACATGAGCTCCAATCCGCAGCTGGCTACACCTCGTCCGATCAATGGCATCCGGGATGGCCTGATCCACATCTTGGATCAGACCTCCCGGAATACACAATGAATGAACACAGGACTTCATCCCAGACCTATTCGCCAAGTCCCTAAGGGGTTCAATAAAACGCCTAACGTTGGAGCTACCTATCACCAAAATCCCCTTCTGTGGTCGCTCAGGCCTTGCGGTCAGGGGGGCTGGCAACTCGCTGTTTGACGATTGTGGATCTGAACCAGACCCAGACAATACATCAAACCTGTTGGACAGTGGTACAAGCTTGTCCTCCTGGGATTCAGGCTTGCACAACTGCCCCCGCATGCGGCGTCGACGCCCGGAAACCACACGCCAGACACCGTCAGGTGACTGCCGCACAGGCTCCAAGGTCTCAGCCTGGACTACAGGTACGATGCTGGGAACAGGAGAACCTGCGATAGCACTAGCTTCAGCGGAGTCTCCCATACCACATCTGCTGCAGTCGCCTACGGCAGCTTCCAGCCTTGTAACGTTCGTTAGCAAAGCTGCAAGCTGAGGGCGAAGATCAGCCACATCAGACCGCGCCTGCACACAGCAATCACAGTCCCTACACATATTATTACTAAACAAAAGTTACGGAGAAGACGAAAGATGAACTAACCGAGTAATCCAAATAAACTGTTCACTACTTACAAACAACCGATAGACACAACTGGAAAAAAAAACCTAAATTTACAAAGGACTTCCTCGCGTAACGGTTACAGATGACCATCTGACTACTGGCGCTGATTAAACAAATAAGCAAAGATGGGCAAAAGCTATCTACACACTTTAAATTAAACTAAACACAGAAGGCACTTCCTGTCGTGACGGTTGCTGAAGACCAACTGTCTACTGGCGCTGTTAAATAAGCAAAGATTAACCAAAAGCTATCTACACACTTTAAATTAAACTAAACACAGAGAGCACTTCCTGGCGTGACGGTTGCTGGAGACCAACTGTCTACTGGCGCTGTTAAATAAGCAAATGTTAAACAAAAGCTATCTACAAACTTTAACGAAACTAAACACAGTACTTCCTGGCGTGACGGTTGCTGAAGACCAACGTGAGGTGAAATAGGAGGGGAGGGGGGTCCAGCGAAATCTCTCAAAACCTCAGCAGGTGGGAGAGGGGATGAACGAATTCTCACGCGAGGTTTTGAAATTCTTGAAGGATGGAAGAGCTAAGAAAAAATGTCTATAAATTACGTGAATGTAGATTGCGGGGGAGTTATATGGTCTAGAAACCACGTGGAAACCGACCTTAGAAGGGGGGGGGGGGTAATAACCGCCCTTGGAAGCACGAGAGCTAAACAGAAAAAGGTCTCGAAAAACTACAAGGTCGATTACGGGGGGGGAGGTCCTTCGTCAATATCTCACATCATTTCAGAAGGGGGGATATCTGACCAGTTCTCACCAAATCTCACCAGAGGGGGGGGGGGGCGGAGATCCGGAATTCCGGAAAAACACTTCACGTAATTAATGGACACCCCTTATCGTCTGTTGCAGTGAAGACACGTGACTTGCAGACACCGCAGCAGTTTTCTGTAACTGTTTCGTAACCCGGGGCGCACATTGAGCTGCGTGGCGCAGTAGGGGCAACGCAGAGCAGGACAGGGCAGCACAGACTGGCAGTTAGTCTCAAAGACTTTACGAATGGTAAAAAGAGACAGCATGGGGAAAAAAAGTAGGCACAACACTATAATTTTATTTTCTTGCTTACAGCCGACATTGTATGAAACTAGCGCAGACGTTATTTAAAACTTAAAGTGATTTAAATTTTCTGATGACTAAGGTTTTCCAAATTCGTTAAAATAGACGAAAAAAATAATTAAAATATGGAATCCCCGAATGTTTAAATTTTTTGCTGTGTTATAGTAGTTGCTTCAAGAGTGAACGCTGGCCTTGTAATTACGTATTGCTAATTAACAAAACCGCAATACAAGGGGAATTCTCTAAAATTGTCTCCAAGCTGTTCGTGTAACCGTACAATTTGGAGTCGGTTTTCCGTTAATTACCAGCAGTGACGAATCTAGAAATTTTGATAGCCACCTTGTCAAACATAAGGCAAAAAAAAAAAAAAAAAAAAAACAACCTTCACTGAATGGATAGAGTATACATTGTCTCTAGTGGATACTATACAGCTGTATATTCCTGCCACTTCATACCCGTGTGGGTGTTCTTTTGCGTTATTGTCTTCTTTTTTGCTGTTAGCTGTGGAGTGATATAATATTAATATACCACAGTAACTACTGTTTTCTAAATTCTATGAGATACAGTGAAAACCAGGATAACTAGAAACACTGAAGCATAAGGTAAGAATTTGGTTTGATTATGTACTGTATCACACTTTTTTATGATGTAATTGGATAGAAAACTACCAGAAGAACATTGTGTGCGTAGAAATGAGATGTCGTCATTAGTTTTTATATTCAATTACCTCAGCCATCATTTAATATATTAGTTTATTTTCTATTTTATGCAGGTCGCAGTAACCAATATGAGCATTAGCCTATACTTATGGGTAGGCATTATGCTTCTGGAAGTGTAAAGCGTAAAGCAGAAGATGAAAAAGAAAAAAGATCCAAGCTGATATGTCAAAGCGTTCTGGGTTTTTTAATGTTCATAATTATATTCCTGAATCTAAATAAAATGAAACAGAAAACACAGAATTTGCGTCCCGTTTTATAGATGACGATGATGATACTGAAGGAAATTCGTTAAAATCTATTACAATTGCCGACAAAGTCGCAATTAGTACAAGTGATACAACACTCCCACTCGAACATACAGCAAGTTCTCAAAGAGAGGTCGAAAGTATATCACTTAATACTGGTGTTACTAAATCTTCTTTTTTAAGCCAAAAACTTAATGAAAGTAAAATGTACTTTAATGATATTGGTGAATGGCCGAGCAACTTTGATCGAAATTATTGGATTGCAAAAGGAAGTAGCGAAGTGCAGCATACCGACAGTAAATGTTTGTCTTAAAAAAGTATGAGAGTGAATATAAACCGCGTTTCTCTCAGTTTTCAATTTTCACATTTAGACATAAAGTAACGGATAAAACTCACGTTAGAGATTAGCTTTGTTATTCTGAAACTAAAGGGAAGCTTTTCAGTTTTGTTTGCAATGTTACGGGTTCAGACAGTTCGACACGGTTTACGATAGATGGATTAAATGACTGGAATAACGTACATATTTGGTTTATAAGACATGAAGAAAGCCCTTCTCATGGACAATAAGTAATTTCGCTGTTAGTTCACAAAAACTAGGGTTTGTGTTTCGATTCTGAAATTGTGAGCTAAATAGAAACTGAACAAAAATATTGGCGGACACTCTTAGAAAGAATTACCGCAATTATAACTTTCTTTAGCAGAACGAGTTCATGCACTTCGCGGTAGTGATGTAATCAATGGTTCGTCTTAAAATGGAAATTAATTAGATTTGTTAGAATTAACAGCTAAATTTAATACATTTGTGGCTAAACATTTACATATTTATGCAAACAGAGGCAAGGGACATACATCATACTTGTCTAAAGCAACTTATGAGGAATTTATCCATCTATTTGCATCAAGCATACGAGGTCGTCCAAACATTTTTGGGCCGAAACTCGCATTTAAACCAAAGAGCCTAAATGCGGCCGTGTGCTGTTTTATTTCATAACTTAAACTTCAATACCCAAAGCAAATAGAAAGCCTCTTGTTCGCATTTGCTAAGGGCCCCGCGCTGTCTTATTCCGGCCCTGCAACGTGGACTACAAAATAATTTCGCGAAAGCCACAATGAACTACACACTGGAAATGCAAAGTGGGTGTTTTAATTTTTTACTATCGCTTGTGGTTAGTACATAACGCTACCTGGGCCAGAATAAAGACGTTACCAAAGGCACAAGGAAATTAAGGTATAATTTTTTTTTATCCGATATCTCAAGAACTAAGGGAGATAATTATAAAAAAAAACTGGGGTTTTCGATTTGTCTTTTTGAGTTACATAAGAACCAATCATCAAATTGCATCGCCACGGTGATGATAGTGCTGTCCACCTCATCACATAAATTCGTTGTGAACTTCATTTCGAGAAACATTAATATTGCCAACACCAGTATTCCTAGCTCATATAACATAAATTATCACAATTAATTTAATTACATATCTTTCTGTATATACTGCAATTAAGCTAAGGCAGCGCAATAATATAATCACTGTATCGCGAACTTGATCTGTAACTTATCTTGTGTGTATTACAGTAACAAATTACTACATAAATTAACGACCAGCATCATTGAATTTATCTTGTTACCATACATCAAAAGTTGGAAGCTTAAATTAGACTATTAACACACGTTTAGATTAAAGCTGGCCAAGTACTTGAAAAAATGCAAAAAATTGAGGGTATCCTGGTGGTCTACATTATGCCAACAAATTTTTGAGATTCATGTCATCCTACGAATTAAGTTTTTTAACAGGCATTCTAAAACTATAATGATGAGCTCTAATCTTAGTGATATCGTGTTAAACTCTTCAAGAACACTAATTACTGGGGGACTAACTTGTGATATTCGAGGTTGTTTCATATCTGATCTGTTTGTGGAATCGTGTGCAACACAAGCTGTTATTATAGATACCTTGAAACATTAGTGAATGAAATATTGAGAGCAGCAAACACAATAAGATCCCTATGTTTTGGAAAAGCAATATGGCCGCCGCGAATACGCAGTCATCTCCAGAGTGTACAGGAAGCTCCACAGTTTTAGCGGAACGTTGTCTCATCTCGTTTCCAACCTCAATGACTACAGTAATGTTGAATGAAGGTTAAATTCTATTTATAGACACTTCTCTAAGTCTGCTGAAACCAAACTTTGTAAATGAGGCATTAGTGATTCTGTCCTAATTACACTTATGTTATCTATAATATAAAAATGAATCGCAAATTGTGTTGGTAAGCGCATAACTCAACAACGCCTGGACCAATTTGGCCAATTTTTTTTTTTTAAATGTTCGTTGGAGTTCAAGGATGGTTTTTACGGCGAGAAAAATTCGAATAATTGCCGGAAAATCCCTTAAAACAGCCCTTTTCTTTTTCCAACCCTTAAAACAGCCCTTTTCTTTTACCCATATAAACATTTCCTATACCATTTATCAGATTGCAATGAAACTTTGGAGAGTTTTCGAGTGTGCGTCTGCAAAGGTTCCTGTGAAAAAAAATTTCCAAAAAGTCAGCCCTATTCCCCATAACACCCCATAATTTAGCCAAACCACATTTTTTATTCGATTTAGATAGGAATTTGTACACTTATGCTTTAAAACAAACAGAAAAATACTGCCAACATATGATTTCCGAATATTCATCCCCTCTTCCCCTTTCCACCCCCATTACGTTTTTACCCCATAATTTAGGCAAACCAAATTTTTTATCCGATTTAGATAAGAATTTGTACACTTATACTTTAAAACAAACAGAAAAATACTGCCTACGTATGGTTTCCGAATATTCATCCCCTCTCCCCCTTTCCACCACCATTACGTTTTTACCCCATAATTTAGGCAAACCACATTTTTATCCGATTTAGATAAGAATTTGTACACTTATACTTTAAACAAACAGAAAAATACTGCCTACGTATGGTTTCCGAATATTCATCCCCTCTCCCCCTTTCCAACCCCATTACATTTTTACCCCATAATTTAGGCAAAACCACATTTTTTATTCGATTTAGATAGGAATTTGTACACTTATACTTTAAAACAAACAGAAAAATACTGCCAACATATGATTTCCGAATATTCATCCCCTCTCCCCCTTTCCACCACCATTATGTTTTTACCCCATAATTTAGGCAAACCATATTTTTATCCGATTTAGATAAGAATTGGTACACTTATACTTTAAAACAAACAGAAAAATACTGCCTACGTATGGTTTCCGAATATTCATTCCCTCT
Organism: Vandiemenella viatica; assembly: GCA_031002005.1. NCBI lineage: Eukaryota > Metazoa > Arthropoda > Insecta > Orthoptera > Morabidae > Vandiemenella > Vandiemenella viatica. The sequence goes on from JARYHS010004234.1 coordinate 20,437, forward strand.
CCCCCTTTCTAACCCCATTACGTTTTTACCCCATAATTTAGGCAAAACACCATTTTTTATTCGATTTAGATAGGAATTTGTACACTTATACTTTAAAACAAACAGAAAAATACTGCCAACATATGATTTCCGAATATTCATCTCCTCTCCCCCTTTCCACCCCCATTACGTTTTTACCCCATAATTTAGGCAAACCAAATCTTTTATCCGATTTAGATAAGAATTTGTACACTTATACTTTAAAACAAACAGAAAAATACTGCCTACGTATGGTTTCCAAATATTCATCCCCTCTCCCCCTTTCCAACCCCATTACGTTTTCACCCCATAATTTAGGCAATCCTCATTTTTATCCGATTTAGATAAGAATTTGTACCCGTATACTTTAAAAAAGAGAAAGAAATACTGTACACATTAATTTCACAAAAACCCAATTCCTCTCCTCTCTTTCCACCACCTTAATTACACCCTCTGTCTGTCTATCTGTTTATCCTCTATGCGCTCCTAAACCGTTCGTCCGATTATGGTGAAACTTTGGTGAGTTGTCGAGTGCACATCCGGGGTGGTTCCTAAGAAATAAAATTTCCAAAAAACCACCTCCTCTTCCCCATTACACCCCATAACTTAACAAAACCTACGGATTTTATCCGATTTGTACGGAAATTTGCGTACATATACTTTAAAATAAACAGAAAAACACCGTCTACATTTGGATTCCAAAAAATCACCCCCTTTCCCCCTTCCCGCCCCTTAATTTTTACACAAACCTACACTTTTTATCAGATTTCGATGGAACTTTGCACGCATGTACTATTAATAAAATAGAAAAATGCTGTAGACATTAATTTTACAAAAACACAATCCCTCTCACCCTTTCTACCCCAAAACCACCCCTCTTCCCCTTGCATCCCATAATTTATAAAATACCGACAGATTTTATCTGATTTTGATGGAAATTGGCACACAGAAAAACACTATAGACATTATTTTAACCAAAACCTAATCCCTCTCCCCTTTTCCACCCAAAAACCACCTCCTCTTCCCTCCTACTCCCCATAAATTAAGAAAACCTACAGATTTTAACCAATTCTTTAAAACAAATTGAAAAATATTGCTTAGGTAGGGTTTCCAAAAACGCCATCCCTCATACCCCTTCACATCCACCTAATTTAAACAAATACACAGATTTATCCTATTTCTATACAAATTTGCACACGTATACTTTAAAACAAACAGGAAAATACTATCTACATGTGGATAGCAAAAAGGCAACCCCTTCGTCCCCTTTACATCCCCTTAATTTTTTGCCACTGTGTCATATATAAAGGTACAGTTTTTACCCGATTTTGAAGGAATTTTAACACAGGTATACTTTAAAACAAGCAGAAAAATACTATGTAAATTTGGTTAGCCTAATCCCACCCCTCTTCCCTTTTACCCCCTCCCTTCTTAATTTCCAATTATATTTATCAAAACCCACAAATTTTTATCCGATTATGATGAAACTCTGTTGAGTTGTAGAGAGTACGGCTGGGAAAGTTCCTGATTTTTTTTTAAAAAAACCCTCCACCCCTTAATTTAAACAAACCCATAGAATTAATCAGATTTCCACCAAAATTTGCAACATATGGTATCCAAAATTGCAACCCCTTTTCCCCTTTAAACCCCCTTAATTTTTGCCAGTATACCTTATATAAAGCCAGTTTTTTTCCAACTTTTTAAGGAACTTTGCACACATATACATTAAAATAAACTGAAAAATACTGTCTACATTTGGTATGCCTAAACCAAGTCAAGCAATAGCAAAGCATTGCCGGGTCAGCTAGTGAAACTAATAAAAATATCATTTGACAAAACCACTTATTTGGACATCGTCACTAAAACTGTGGGTGGTGTAATGAGAAATCTCCTTCACAAGAATCCGATTGTAAGTGTATTTGTTTGTAATGTTTAATTTCTAGTATTTGCTGAGTCCCTGAAGTTTCTATATTAGCATGTAGAGCATTTTTTAAATAAAAATATTTTGTGATTTAATTTTTATGTTTAAAATTGTTCATTAATTATATCCCTGAATTATGTTGCAATTTTTGGTTTGATGTATAGAAGATTTGTTTAAACTGTATTAGAAGATGTATCTTGATACTCACAAATCACTTAAATATTTGTGAGGTCCTATAGAGTAAAATAGCTATTACATGTAAATTTTTTTAAAAATCGTCATTGACCAACAATCTTATGTTCTAGTTATACACTAAATGTATTATTTTGAATAAATAATAAAAATTAACTTGATCTTAAAGAAATTTATTCCTACTTCAGTTGATTCATTGTTGTGGAATATTCAAAGATAAGGTGGAAAACCCGAGTGTTGTGGTAGGAAATGCAGAATTTAAACTGTTGAGAGTGAAAATGGGAATTCCACATAGAGTATTGTATTGGTACAGCTGTCGTGGACTGGCGATTCTTTTTTTCGCTCTGCCACTCTGAAGAGGAACGTTAATATGTGGATAAAACCTCTTTGTCCTGTGAGCAGTTGAACAATGAATAATGCTCCACTAGAGTATATGTAATATTTACATTTCTTAACAATAGTATATAACTATTGTATAGTAACTCATTGGTTTCATTAACCCTAGGATGCATATACAGGGCCTCCGAGGCCCTTGAATGTCTTCATTTAAAAAAAAAAAAAAAATCTGTAATTTTTTGTTTGATTTCAAACTGCTTTCTAGTACTCTTTCACTAACACTGTGACATTCCTCCTACCAAGTCTGAACGAGATAGCTACCTTTTTAAGTTTTCTGTATAATTCTATACGTTTACCCATACACCGTAAATGCATAAGCAGGGCTTCAGAAGCCCTCATATATTTATAAATGTTCTTTAGCTTATATTGTCTTCAACATTTGTTTGGGAGCAGTTATTAATTCAACAATAACTGTAGTAGTATTTCCAGCAACTGGAGTGCCAACAGCAGCAGTAGCTGGAGTAGTAACTAAAAAATAATACACACTGCTTTCACTTATTGGCGATGTCGGTGTATCATTGATCTTTTTGCTATCAAATGTTTTATTATTGCATAGTATTGTTATACTGTGCTGCTCTTGTCAGCCTCATTGTTACTGTAGTTTGTTTGTTGCTGCAAGGCCCATATTGTTACGAGTATGACTCGTTTAGTGCTGCACAAGCTGCTGTTCGAGGGACACGTTTTTTGCTATGGCTTCGACACGCAAAGCAAGTGAGTCAGTACGTGCAAATGCAGCTAATTTTGAAAGTGTTGTGGCTCAGTGGTTTGAAGAAGATGATTCTTGCGAGGAAGGAAATATTTTTGAAGATGCAAGTAGTGAAGAATCAGCCAATGAACCTGCAGATGTGAATATTGAGGCAGATGACAGTCCTTCCGATAATATTACTTCATCAGAGTCTGAAAATGAAGAACCACCACAAAAAGGTATAGAAGACCACACATACATTAGTCGGAATGGAACGATTTGGAAATTAGAACCTCCTGCAACTTTTCGTACACCTGTCCATAATATCGTAAAGAAGGCACCTGGTCCAGCCCGTGGTTTGAAAACCTGTAAACCTAAGGATGCCTGGGACTATTTCATCTCCAAGGAAATACTAGAGGAAATCATCAACTGCACAAATATTGAAGGCAGAAGAGTGGCTGCTTTGCGTGGTAAAATGTGGAAAAACGTTTCGCTTGCTGAAATGGAGGGTTTTCTTGGTCTTTTACTGCTTTCTGGTGTTGAGAAGAGTTGGGATGTCCCTATTAGAGAATTATTCTTGGATGAAAAGCAAATCCTACATATAAGGCCACCATGTCAGTAAATAGATTTGAGGATATAAGGAGAATGATTAGATTTGATGACAGGCGTACCCGTGAAGCTTGATCTGCAGATGACAAACTTGCAGCTGTTCGTTATGTATGGGAACTATTTCTTGACAAGTGTAGAAATAGAATGATTCCCTATGATTCGCTGACAGTTGACGAACAGCTAGTCCCATTCCGTGGAAGATGCAGCTTCACCCAGTATATGCCCTCTAAACCAGCCAAGTATGGCATAAAAATAATTTGGTTATGTGATGCTACATCTGCATATGCTTTAGACGGAATTGTTTACACGGGAAGGAAGCCGCATGAACCTATTCAGAAAAATCTTGGATTGAATGTGGTGAAAGATCTTGCTAAAAGCATTGAAGGATCATCAAAAAATATTACTGTTGACAACTTCTTTACTAGTGTCCAGCTGGCAGGAAGAGATGCTTCAGAAGCAAATTACAGTGGTGGGAACAATCAAACAAAATAAACCAGAAATTCCTAATGAGATGAAACCATCAGCCTCAAGAGCGATTCATTCCTCTTTGTTTGCATTTAGAGGTGACATTACAATGGTGAGTTATGTTCCCAAAAAGAAAAAGTCTGTAGTTCTCATTAGCACAATGCATCACGACAGAAACATTGATGAAACTCATGCAAAAAAGAAACCAGATATAATAAAGTTCTATAACTCTACGAAGGGTGGAGTAGATCAAATGGACAAGAAAATTCGTTATTACACTTGCAAGAGACAAACAAGAAGATGGCCATTTGCATTATGGATGAATATGATGGACGTTGCAGCAATGAACAGTGAAATTTTATTTTCCGCCCAACATCTGACATACCATAGTGGAAGAAGTGATAAAAGGCGTTTGTTCCTAAGAGATATAGCAGAGGAAATGGTAAGACCACTAATGGAACTTCGTATTCAGATCCCTAATCTTCCAAAGAAAATCGTTGATGCCATGCAAAGATGTGGTGTTCAGAAAGATGTCATATTGCCGAACCAACTACCTGTTTCAGGAAAAAGAAGAAGATGCAATTATTTTCCATATAATAAACACAGGAAACGTGCTATGACATGCATTAAATGTAAAACCAACATTTGTAAGGAACATAGTGGCGTTTTTTGTGCTTCTTGTTTGTCACATGTTGAAAACTAAGAAAAATGCAATTTTATGTGAACAATGAATAATAACTTTTTGTCAAAATATTGCCAATATACATAATATTGTGAATAATGAGTATGTTTTAATTGAAGAAATTGGTTGTAATAAATGTTATAAAATGTAAACTGCAACTTATAAGTGAATTAATTAATAAAATGTTAATTAGGCCCACCAGATCCTGTTACTGTATCTTAGGAATCTTTCAATATGACAGTAAATTTGACAGAAATAAATTTAACTCCAAAAAATGATTATATGAAACGACGAAAATTTAAAATTAGGCAGGGCCTTGGAGGCCCTGCATTTGCATTCATGTGTGTTTTCGGCACCATGCATCCTAGGGTTAATATCCTTGTTACAGCGACTAATGTTAGAGCTTGTAATCCCGTGTGCTTCCATCGGTTTCAACCTCCTCCATTTCTGACTTTGCCAGTAATGGATCATTTCCACCTTCATTAATGGTGGTGGTGGCAGCTGTTCTCTGTGTAGACTGCTTCCACCTCCGGTTGACGCTGTGACCGCCATCAGGCTCGCCTCGAATTCTTCCAGTTGAGCCCAGCTAGGCCAATCCTCTTCGCTCTCTGCAGTCCAGTTTTGATCATTACTTCCCCCACTCCATTGCACCTGGTGGGGAGATTTACTATCCAACTACTGAGCCCGTTGATGCGCTCATCCCTAGCAGAGTGAAGTCATGATTGCTCACTGTTGATGACTCGGGTGACACACTCTGCAGGTCGGTGTCTTCTGAGTATTCACATTCCTTGTGCTGCGACTGTTTATATTTGCTATCGCAACTGACCTAGTTTGCTGTAGTGCATTATAAAATCTTATCTATATGCATAATTCAATAAAAAAAAATTCCTTTGGCTACCAACAGGTTGAGGTTTCTAATATGATTATGTTAACAAAATTAATGGGGACCGTAACAATCTCATTTGTAATAGTTGTACAGAAAGTTATGAAGTAAAGAAGAACAAGGATGATAAGAATGTTGATGAGGTCAATAACTAATACTAGCAGTTGTGCAGATTCAAGTATACTTCTAGTATATAATTCACATTATTCTCAAAGTGACAGAGTAACGGTAAATGATCTAACAGTGTTAAGGATAACTATGATAAGGTCGTTGAGCGAGCAGCTCACTATAACAATAGCGATGTTGAAATATATGATAATAACATAATGCTTTATGATGGGGTCAAGCTTATGATGGGAATGAAAATGACGATTTTACTAATACTATAATAGTATTTCTGTAATGTGATGAAGGTAATACTCAAATGTATAATTATATTGTAAAAGATGCAAATGAAAGTAATTTTATAATTTATATGGTAATCAATGCTGAGTGTAGTATTGAGAGCAGTGAATCAATAATTTAACAAGAATGTGATTAATTTCAAAGAACAGATTCAAAAAGAGAAAATGTAATTGTTATTTTACATGTACAACTACATATTGAAGTGTTAAGGAGAGAGACTTCTCGACCTCACTGTGGCTGTTTACTTCCTGTTATTAATTTGCAAGTGGTTTTTAGTATTTTAAAATCAGGTTGGTGCCAGAGATTGCTTTTGGAGTGTTCCCTATTATGAGGGAAGCGACATCTAGATCTCAAGGTGTTATAATTTAAACATGAATTATTGAATAACTAGAATTATTAATCAAAGTCAAGCGATATATTATGTGACTGGATGGAACATAATGAAAACTAGGTTCACAATCTGACTTTCCTATTTAATCAAGCACTTGAAGACCAAAATTTGACAAATATTAAATTTTCTTTTTCATAACACAAAAGGACATAAAGTTTCTAGGTAGAGGAAGGATGACTGTCTCCGGGCGTTCACTAAGGCACAAACGGCGATGCAAAAGTTTTTAGATTCTTGACTGGTGATTACTTGGCAGACGAATCTAGTTGTCCGGTCGGTGGGCTGATTGCCACTCGACCGCTGATGTCCACGGTGTGTGCGAGGCTGGGAGGCTGAACTTCCGCTCCAGGTAGGCTACCAACCAGTCTCCACCGTTTGGTCCGTGCTGCCACGAAGAAGCTTCGTGTTACACTCCCTTTTGAGGTATTTCTCGAAACTCCGTATAAGGAGGGAAGATTTCGTCGCCAGTTGGCTCCAGACATGCAATATACCGCCCTTACTTAATAATAATATTAACAATTATCTCAATTGGCTATACTCTCTGGCTCCGCCTTACTCTTTGTTCTTAGGTACAAATTTCCTTTTATACTATTTTTTCTTCAAATGTATCCAGACAACCGGCCGTGCTCTGCTGTAATCCCCGTCACTCCTAATGGACGTCACGCAGATGTATCTCAGGCTCTTACGACCGACACGGCACAGACCTGCCAGAGGCATGCACACATGTCTGTCACTCTCTTTTCTTTAATGGTAAATTACAATATATACCCTGCAATTCAAAAAATTGTGGTTGACAGAAAGTGCTTTGCACCGAAATTAATTTCTACACCGTGCTTTCCAATCGTGGATAGCACGAGGGAAGAAATAATTCTTATAAGATCAGTGGTGGCATCTTCTCTAATCTTATCACTCCTACCATTGCGACCCAAATATGTTGGTGCACGAAGTATTTCATGGAACTCGTAAATGAAGTGGATGTGAGCATGTTTACCAGTGAGTTCAGACGAAACGAGCGTAGTTTGTTTACCAGAAAATTCCAGCCATAGCAACGAATAAATTCTGTGACACTTTCGTAAGAGCTGAGACAAGCAGTCAAGAATCGATCGGCTCTTCTCTGTACATTCCTTAGACTGACAATCAGCCCCCTACGAAACGGGTCCCAAACGGCGCAGCTGTAGTCAAAATGTGGACGCAAGAGCTTTTTGTACGCTATCTCCTGTTTTTGAGTAATACAATTCTTCAAAATACAACCTATGAATCGTAGCCTAGAATTACCTCTACATCCGAATTAATGTGAAAGTCCTATTTCGTGTTACTTTGTAGCGTTACTTTCAAATTCTTCACGTAATCGGCCATATTAATAACTGTTTACATTGTATTTCTGAACATACGGATTCTTTTTTTTTTTGCTGTGATCATTGCATTACTCTTTTTACAGCTTAGTTTATATATCGATGAAGAAAAAATTCTCAAGCCTAAATAATGTAATAACAGTATTAATGAATAAATGGATGTTGAACTGAGCGATCAAAGGACGTAAAAAGCAATATTTTATGTAATGAGATTGATGATGATGTAATTGTTGGATTTGACAGAAAATATAACTTAATGGATGTGACTGATGTACGTAATTATGATGAAAATGTTAGTACCAAGTGAAATAGCTGTATAAATAACGATATACTAATTTTTTAGTCTTTTAGTTACTTTTTGTCTTCTGAAGCTGGCGCAATTGCTTTATCTTCTGACAGTGAGTCTGATCCGGGAGAGAATAATACTTTATTGGATAAGTTAGGAAACAGTTACAAACAAATTATCAGATGATAATGTTGGTAAAACAAATGAATATTTTGATGAAAACAATATTTTTCGAGGTTTAAAATAAATTGAAATTCTTCGGACTACGTATAATATGTTGGCAGTAACACATCTCAACTGAACAAGAATATTAACAAATTAAGTTAATTTGCTAGTGTTGGAGAGAAGAAATGTGACTTAACAGTTATGTATTCGGGACATACAGAAAAACACCGATATAGGTTACAGACTCAAAGAATACAAATAAAACACTAAGCATAATGTGGCTAGCTACTATTTAATAAATAAATAATTTCATAGTAGTACATACATTCGAAGGTTTTAGCATTTAATAAGTATCAACATTTATTTCAAAAATTGGTTTCCAGATAACTGGGCTGGGAACGTAAAGTAGTAATATATCAGAAATTGTAAGAAATATGTACAGTTACTGTACAGATTGACAAATACCTGATCATGGATTTTTTATCAGAAATATGTACAAGATTGCTTTATTCCATGTTTAACTCAAGGTAAGGATGTACTGGAAGAGGTATCTGATCTACTTAAGTAGTTCCAGCAACTCTTCCTGGTATAGGTCATACGCCTTTCGTCCTAGTTTGTTTTTGACGGCCTTGTCCGCCCCCGCCTCGAGCAGCGCTCTGACTACGGCCGCGTGGCCACCACAGGCTGCACAGTGCAGCGCCGTCCAGCCATCTTTGTCGGTCGCATTGACGTCTGTCGTCTCCACCAGCAGGCGCGCTATATTGAGTCGTCCCTTTTCAGCCGCCCAGTGCAGCGGAGTTCTTCCCCAGTTGTCTCGTGCATTGCTGTCCGCCCCGGCCGCTAACAGCTCTCTCGCCGTCTCCGCACTGTCTGTATTGTAGGCCACGTAGTGGAGCGGCGTGTAGGCACTGGAATTCCTCACGTCGACCTCTGAACCAGCCAGCAGCAGCCGCACCATGCTGGCGTTGCCTCCCCACGCCGCCCAGTGCAGCGGTGTCGTCTTGATGTTGTCTGCAGAGTTTCTGTTGGTGCCGGCCTCCAGCAGGGCTCTCACCGCCCCCACGTCACAGCAGCGCGCCGCCCACTGCAGTGCAGTCTGCTGTTTCTTATCTCTGATGTTGACGTCCACTCCCGCTGCTGCCAGCGTGGTGACGGCTCTGCTCCTGCCGTGCTCCGCCGCCCACAGCAGCGCAGTGCGCCCCTGCTGGTCGGTGCTGACCCCGGCCCCCGCCTCCAGCAATATTCTGACGGTGCTCTCGCTGCCCGCTTCCGCCGCCAGAAGCAGTGGCCTCCTGGACCAGACTTTTTCTCCGGCGTTTCTGTCAGCCCCCGCCGAGCACAGTAGCTGCGCTGTGGCCGCGTGACCCACCGCCGCCGCCAGCTGTAGCGGCGTCCTACCCGACTTGTTCCTGCGAACCACGCGTGCCCCGGCCCTCAGCAGCACTCCCGCCACTACGGGCCCGCCACCGCCCCCACACGCCGCCGCCTCGTGCAGCGCAGTCCACCCGTCACTCTCTCTCGCCGCCTCCAGGCCCGCCCCCGCGTTCAGCAACATCCGCACGGCGGCGGGCTGGCCGTGCCTCGAGGCCACGTGCAGAGGCATCGACGACTCTTCATCGACTGCCTCCGCGGCCAATCCCGGCCGTTGCTGCAGCGCCATCTTCAGTAAATACAGGTGACCTTTCTGACACAGTATACACATAACGCTTCGAGCACTCTCCGGAATGTCCAGCCGGCTTTTTGTCAGCTTTAGCTTGTTATAAGTGACGGCTCCAGACTCCAGAAGCTTTTCCAGGGACGAGTAGTCGCCTGTCACTTCCGCAAATCTCCAGGCGGGCCAAGACAGCACTTCCTCCATAGAGAAAGTACTCAACAATAGCTTCGCCGTAGCATCCATTGAGACCTGCGCAGACAAAGCACATAGCTTATTACATCACTTAAAATAAAACACCGTCAAAATGAACACAAAGAGGTTTGTATAGAGGATGTTGGTAAAGAAAAGTTTACTAAGAACAAATCAGTTTAAATAAATAGACTACGAAAATCGCTAGTGGCCATACTGATTACTGCAATTTAGCTGCAATTTAATTATCTAAATAGCAAAATCTTGCTGAATTCAGTAGCTACCTAAAATATAACAAGGACCAGTCTACACTCGTCTTGTACTGTGCAGATTACAGGAGAAATCAGAATCTCGCCTACTGCATTCAGTTGAACTTTTTCAGCCATTCATGTTCACCTCAATCAGTCATCACCAATCAGATGCAAATCAATATTAGAGTAGTAACTGTATCTCAGACGGAAAACTTTTCACCTAACATTTGCTATTTCTAAGGATATGACTCATGCGAGCTAACGCTGATGGGCTCTACTGTCTGGGAACATCTGTTTCACCGACTACTCAACTTCAAATTTATAACAAGATGAAAACTATAGGACTTGCTCTGCGCTGAAGTACAACACCTGATGGTTTTACTGCATTTAGTCAGTCATATGGGCTTTAGAATCTGCTGATACGGACCTCGAATATCAGTCTCTGACACTAGTAACCGTTAATTCGTTTCCCGGCATACCCTCGTGACGTAGTGTTCTCTGAATACGTTGATTTATTTCAGGTGAACTAGATAAAACAATGTGCCGGCAAATAATCTCCAAATCACAGGAAAATTTACCACAATTTTTATAAGCAAACGACCCATGTTCTATTAGTAGTACGGACTGTAACTATTAACTGCATCTATTCTGATCATTAATCCTGGCACAGCTGTTTTTTTTTTTGAAGCAATATTTTCAGTTCACCTCTCGCGAGCAGAAAGTTTTCTTGTTGTTCACACTCCACCGAGCGACAACAATGTAATCTAGGAGAAGCGTCAAGAACATTCCGTCGGATATATGAAAAAATATGTGGGAAAAGAGGGAGCAACCCCAACTTAAAGGTTTGGATATTTCTCAGTGAGTGTAAGCTTGTAGGTATGTGTTTCACCTCCATGTGGGTACGCCTTGACTTGTGTATGCTTGAGAGTTAAAATTTTCATAAACTAAAATGCTTATTCTCACTAATTCTGTTAAAATTATTAGTACTCATTACATTTGTGTGAAAACCTTGTTATCTTTGTGACAACATGTCTTGTGTTAACTACATGTCTCTGAAATCTGTGTAGCAGAGTCGTAATTAAGTCATTATACTAGTTATTCCATAGATTTCAACAGTGTATACGAGACGAACAAGTGATCAATTTCCCGATATCAGGTACGGCGCCATAACGAGCAGTCCTGTTGTGCATTAGAATAGAGCAAGCTGTGTAATTCCTAGTAAGCTTGAATCCTTCAAGTAGTTAGGAGTAAAAGAACATGGCAACGGGAGGTGGGGTGCTATTGTACTGCGCATTACCACCCGTCCAACAATCTGTTTAATCGTGACTTATCATATTGGAGTGGTAGAAGGTAGATGGTGCGCCCTATAATGATTGCTACCAGAAACGGTGGACAATGGAACGGTGATCGTGCTGTCGTCACATATTGGTGTGAAGGTACCCACACACTTAGATCGAGCAGTTTTCAAGGAAAAACATTACTGGCCTCCATGATAGTTAGGGCTTTAAAAATGGGGCTAATATCTGAATTTCTGAAACTGAAGAACGCTCGTCATCCTAAGGAAAGTCGGGGTCACTGATCAAAGAAGAGCGCAGTATCAGCCAGTTCTAACTGCATTCAAATTTAGGATACATTAACAGCTGTGACCAACGAACGGGAAGTTTCAGATGCTGGATGTCACGTTACTGTTGTAGCCAACTGAGTATAAACAGAAATCAGGACCAACGACTGAAAATAATCGCTCTTACTGCTCACGATTCTGTCCGTAATATAACCAAGCTACTTGCGATATTTCATTTAAAAATATACAGGTAGGCCTATAGTCGTATTGCAATATTGCAGCATGTAGCAGAAAAATGTCTTTTGCGTTCGCAGTATACCTCCATAAACCTCCTGAGTTTTGTTTACCTCACAATAACAAGAGAATTTGCCTGTTTATAATTGCTTCTTGTCGCCATCATGTTGTCTGCCATGTTTCTGTTATGATCTGACCTTTAGTTCCTAACGCTCTTTCTCCCCGGAAAATCGTTATTTCTCAATATATATACAAACCTTCTATAACTATTTCGTAACAAGTTGGATGTGCTTTAGGTCTACATTATTCTAGTTTGTATTATCTTTTCTTTTGTCTCCTTGAGTATACATCCGAGATCTCGTGATTTTAATTAATCAGTAACTGCAAGAATTTTGTTTATCGAATCGATGGTGCAATTAAATGTATAACTAGCTGTTTTGGTATCAATCTGTTTGATGCATGGGGCGTGTCTCTATTGGCTGGAAGAGATGACGATTTTTCAGGTCTCTATAAGCTGTTAGCGTTACCTTGACGTGAGGAGGGTGCAGAATGAAAACTCCGGGGTAAGGGCCATCCACAAATTGCGTCACACGAATTTCATGATTTTTGGACCCCTCCCTCCTCCCATGTCACAGATTGTCACATTTGTGGGACCCCCTCCCCTGGTGTGACGACAGATGTTTTGAAATTTTAAATTTATAAATTAAAACAGCATTTCCAAACTGATTTATGTATTTCTAGTTAAAAAATCATGTCAACAATAAATCAAACATTTAAGAAAATATTTTTAAAAATATAAAAAATCGAATTAATGATACAAAATTGAGTCATCATATCCATGGATTTTGAACCCATTCCTTGATACCGTTTATTAATGGCACAATAATCACTTCATTCTTGATTTCGATACTATAGGGAACATTCGATGTGTCAACATCATCTTCATCATCCGCCACGAGCCAAAAAGTGATACAAATTATGCATGTGACGTCACAAAGTTTGACACCACCCCCCTTATCACACGATATCACACTTTGTTGACCCGTCCCCCCATACAAGGTGTGACGTAATTTGTGGATGGCCCCTAAGTATAGTGTAATTGAACTGTGATACTCGAGTATTAATTTCCAAGCAGGAATTTACTTTTTGGTCGAGCAGTCACAGCCCTCGCGTCTGGAAAAAACAGTCTGTATCAAGATCCAGTGATTTTGGCTCACATATTAACAATTTTTGTTCGTCTTGAAAATATTTCATAACATTTTCGATTACTTTTCTTTTATAGTTTTGCCTTCCTCCTCGAGAGTCTGTGTTAGACGTGATGCATAGGGATTATCATATTGGTTAGAAATGGCATCTTGAGCCGTGGGCTCTTCATTTTGTTCACTATCAGCTGAAACATTATTTTCTTCCACTTCGTATGCTGGCTTTTCCATCAAGGAAGAATACTGAATAGGTAAGTGTAATAAATATGATAAAAATTATTTTCTTTTTAGGATGACAAAAATAACAAGCAACAATATTTGTTTGTACAAGTAAGTAAGACGAATATACAGCAGCGGATTATAAAATCTGCATTTCCATTTTTATCACAAGCTTTTAGTTTCCTCGCCACCTCGGCTAGGGTTGAAGGATTCAAAAGGATCCGATAGCGCAAAGTTACAAAATATGTCAGCTATGCAGGACATATAACGACAGAAGAATTAATGGGAAGTATAGAAAAATCCGAGTACTGACGAAGTTGCTGATTGAGAATTACAACCTCGACAATATTATCAATATGGACAAAAGCAGTTGTCAATATCAACTGATTTATAATGGTGATTGGTTTTAAAAGATAGAAAAAAGTGATGGTAATCAGGAGTTTAAATATGTTAATTCATTCTTGTACAACAACTGTAAGAACCCCTTTCTCGTGTGTTTTTATACTTGCGAGAGTCTTTAGGACAATTTGGTACACAAGTAAAATTTCAGATAGGAATACAAAAAAACATGTAATGAATACATGTTCAAAATCCGGGAAATAAACGAAAGAAACAACTTCAAATACCATATATTGAAAAGAATAACTTTGTATTGATAATTGATTTATTTGCTGGTAGAACAAACTCGACGGTACACAGTCAATCATAGAAGATGGGACAGGTTCATACCCACTGATGGTCATCCCAAAAAAAACTTTACACCGACATGTCAACCACACGACGTTTATTTTTCTCAACAAATTAAAATCATTAGTTAAAAAATAGATAGAACAGCAGCATAAATAAAATTACATGAAATATATTCACGCAAATACTCTTTAATACTTTTCAACTACTACCAACCATCTGCGCCCTTATTCTGCCATACGATACAATAAGAAGCTATGTTTATTGACATTGCATTGTAATAATTTTTTTTAAAAATAAATTACCTAACCAGAACTGTCATAATTCAGAAGCATGTAAAAGTGAAAAAATTTACATCAATTTATATTTCTTTTTCCACAGTGCTGTGGAGTAACTGTACTTTAACTATAAGATTGGCAAACCTGTGGAATGCAAAATTTATGTATATTAGTTCTAGCAGCATTGTTTTAACATTTAGATACATAAATGAACATAATTCCCTGCTACTTGAGTATTGATCTGAAAGACATATGAAGGTCTTTGTTTTTCTTTAATAACAAAGTATCTGCTCTGATTATACATGATCTGTAGTTACTATATATACTTGACCACCGGAAATAGAAGACATTTGAATGTCAATGTGACTTTTCTAGTACCAGGAATTATGTGCAGTAACATATGAGACATTTAAAATAAAATATAGATGACAAATAACTTGCGAATATTTAATGGAAAGTTCTTGTCTCAATTACACTATATTCTATGACATAATGATACATTTATGTAATGCCATAAAAAACTTGTATGTCTTTATACATAAACATAGGGCAAAAATAAGGACAACATTTCATGCTTTATGATTTGCTACTAGCATTATCGCGATGGCTAGATGGAGAGTGCTAAACTGGCTGTGAAGCGGTAAAGGTAGGACAAAGTACAATCTAACTAGATGGCGTAATATCGAGGCCCAAATACTGCGTGTGAGTGAGGGGCAGAACAGTCCATCCTGAATTGTTTTTAACTGCCCGCACTCCACAAGACCTTAACGCCAGTGACAACGCTGTATAAGTTGCTCACTTTTGGTCTTATCTAATTTGAATTCATTGGTGTTGATTGTTATCCCATTCTTTCTATCTATCTTTCTATTTTATTGTGTTATTGTTAATACAGTTTATGTTTCTAAAAATTGTAAAAACAATGCTTTTGACATGAATATCAATACCAGAATTGTTAATGTAACGATAACTGGTTGAAAGTCAAATTAGGCTTCGAGATTTGAAACCAAGATATCCCGTGTAATAATGCAATTCTTTCAATTTACTTCACCATCTTCAATTTCCTTTAGCATTCTTTATAAGACTAAGACAGCCACAATTTCGTCGAAACTTCCTTCATTAAAATAATGCATTAATAAAATGGTGAAGATGATTAAATTATTCTTTTCTATATTAGATTGAAACATTTAGCAAGCGCCTATTGAAGCACAGTTTGGTGCCTACGCCCCAACAAATAGTACCATACTTTGTGTTAAACAGCCTAATTTCACATCACCTTTTGTGAAATTCGTTTAATTCACTGGAACAAAAAATAAAAATAAATACAAATCTCCTGAAATATTGGTAACTGGCATGGTTGTAAAATATTCTTGGCGTTTCAGCTTTTCTCCAAGTAGTAAAAATTTTAAGATTAAAAGCCACGGCCCGCAGTGTTGAAACTGCAGAGGGAATCGATTGGTTACGTTGAATGCTAATACGATATTTCAAGATTTAAATTGCAACAGGAATTTTAAGTGTGGAATTACGAAAAAAAATCTGATTCGGGCCACATTTTAACCTCACCACAGCCACTAGGAAGAAAACCAAAGTCAGGTTATGTTAATATTGTGACTGTACCGACAATATTTGAAGTATTTTTTGAGCGACAACATTTCGCAATTGCGTAGTCGCCTCATATATCAGCATTTTTAATTACATTTCGGTGACTTTTTTCTAAAATCTGTGTGGGAAACGGGAAGAAGCATTATATCGAAGCAGTTAGTTAAGAGGTCGATATCATTTTTTGGTGGGTGGAGAAAAAGTGTATCCAACTTAAATACTGAAACTCTTGTAGTTCAAGTCATATCGCGAAACTGAATAAGTATCTTTAGTGAAGGCGTAGTAAAATATTCTAGGGCTTTAATTACTGACACCAATAACATGTAGCCCACGAAAGTAACGCAAAAATATAAAATTTTTTAATTTTTATAAGCTGTAGGCTACCAAGGTACAAATTTACATTTTTGTCCAGGGTGCAGAGCAATCTAACCACAACCTCCATTAATACAGTTTCTTCCAATGAAAACTTTTATACTGCCAAAGGATTCATATACCGTTCGCGTTCTGTTAAGGAACCAGTCATATTAGATCAAATACTCTACAGGTGATCAGTTAAATACAACAATTGTTTTTCTTTCCCGTTTCGAAAGAGTTAATGGAAATCGTGTAGAAACAATTGCAAACGTTTGTAATCTTACTAAAATCTGATGATCCGCAATACTTCAATACGTTTACTACCGCTAAAAGAAGATAAAGTCTTTCTATTTCGAATTCTGAATGGTGAGGGAATTCCAAACACTTACCATTACAAAATCAACAAAACGAAGAGAATAAAACACAATTCTCCGACTTTTTCCACACAGCGTTTCAGAACCAGCGATGTATCTATCTAACGAGGAGTTATTGCACAAGGCGCTATAACACTGGTGGATCGGAGTAAAAATTAGTAACTGGATAAATAAATTATGTAACGAAATAATAAATATAACAATAATATCATCGTAGGACAGATTTTATAACCACACTATACCGCGAAATTCACAAACAAAGAAGTTTTCACTATATCGATATATTTATCTAACAGTGAGACAATGCATAGAATTTCCATCTATTGACCCAAAGAGAACGGTAAATTAGCGTGTTGATGAATGTAATAAATAAATAACAATAAGTTATAAATAAAATAAAAATTGTAACTTATTGTACAGAGAATTACGGTAATACTACTTAAAAAAAAAATTCATAAACAGAAATTTTAAAATTATCTCCTATTCCCGTAAATAATTTCACAACTGTTTGGTCGTCTTTAGTGGAATTTGCCCAATCGAAGTGACACTACCCGTGTTACTTATCAACTATTTCCTATTCGCTGCAGATGGTATATTGGTATATAAATATACTCTAACGTTAACTGTAACAATCAAAGTTTTCGGAGAACGTATTTAAAATATTTTTTCCTCATGATCAAAGGCATTAATTGATGTAAATGTTTCGATAATCCGTTTCGTTGAAATTCGGTTCTGAACTGATTTGTTGTTATTATTGTTGTTAATTCCGATGCAGTTGACATCCAATGGCAATTTCTGTTCATTTCTACTAGGCCTTTATCATGATTTGGTGTATAGTGTGAAATGTCTTGGCTCTTACTGAATTTATACTTGCCCAGTTTACCAAATACATTCAGGTTCTTCTCTGCATGAGATGCAATGTTCGGTTCATTAAATCAATTATGGGTATTTTATATCGCATGGGAAGGTGTAAATTGAGTTTACACACGCTAACTACGAAAGAATGAATGAAGCGAGTACTGTCATACATACACGATAAATGGGACATGGAAATGAATCCTGGAGAATCTCTGCTTGGTTTACAAAACAACAAGGAAGTCAGCCCTAAATAAAATTCTATTGGTGCTTAAAACTAGGGCGTATCCAGGATCGGAACTAGGGGAAAAAGTGGGGGGGCTAGATTTGAACTAGTTAAAGGGAGGGGGGGGGGGTGGCAATTTGTATTGGTTTTGAAGAAGTGTGTTGGGGGACTGAAACATGATGATTTCTTACAAAATTAAACTATTTTTATTATAGATTAACATAGTAATCCAACCACTTAATCTAACTATCTAACCAACTATGTAGTTAATTAAGGTCGTAACTCAGTTACAGTTTTTTTATGTAAGCATTGATCATCTGGAATACTAAGAAAAATTTTCAATAACTTTGTTTGTCAATATCTCACGGTTTTCTTTCACGAAATCACTTATTGTTTCAGATTTACGTACAGTGGAACACTTGGTATTACATCACCACTGATTTTATTTTTATTCACGTAATTAATTAATGCATGTGTTAGGTTGTATATCAGTAACAGCAGTACATCATAGTTAAATAATACTACTACTGTATCATTATTAAATCAGCGTTAGAGTGTTTCCTTTATAATCTTTTAATAATTACCAAAGGCTTAGTCTGAACTGGAGGGGGAGGGGAAAGTATTTCCTCCCTTGGTCTCATCTGTGTTTTTCTTTTTTGGGGGGGGGGGCGCTGAGCTGCCCCCACCCTGCTTCTCGCTGGGTACGCCCATGGATAGGGAAAATTTGTCCGTCAACTTGATGATTGTTCAACAGGGCCCAAAACTGGTCGAAAAGGCTCGTATGAAGAAAGAATTGTCACTTATCAGTTTTTGTAGTTGGTGACGACGGTGACAGTTCTCTGCGTCAGGAAATTCTTGAAATTTTCTTCATCACATAAAAACACTCGCAACACGTGTCTAAAAAGTATGACGTCCTACATCAGACGAAAATGTAACCACTGTGGTATTTCTGCACTGAAGCAGAAAAAATACCAGCTACAAATGCCGTTAAGACATGGTAACTATTAGCTGAACACTATCGCGTCCTCTCAGACCGGGATACACCCGAGAGAGTCTCTCATCCTCGACCCTCTTTCGTACTCAAGCGGCCGCCCACGCAAACCTTCTTTCACCATTATGTTCACCTGTAGGCAAACCAAACAAAGACGCAGCCCTATTCTCCACTACGCCGGCAAATGGGCTCCACTCCAGAATTCCACCGCTACACACAACCGTGGGGTGTCATCAGAAATATCTTAAATATATTTAATAGTCACCAAAATCAACCCTGGCACAGACAGGACATTACAAGTGGTGGTAATCTCCCTTGTATATTATTCACTTATGTACCCAAACCCCATATGTCTGAAATAAGGTCTAATATATGGCCCTCTCTTTAATTCCACATATAGCTTTCTGGTACTCCGTTCAGTTTCCCCGCAGGTATCAGTTTTAACGTACAGTACGCCTTAGAATGAAAGAAGACTCACCTCAGAAGCTATATCATTTCTGCTGCCAAATGTTTTCTGTGGTAATTTCCACAGATAAATCTTCCAACATTCAGTTTTTCCTTTCTAATTCCTGTATCTGATACTCATAATGGGGTACCGATACTATCAGATAAGATTTAATTTTCTAGTTGTCTTACTTCCGCTGGAAATGCCCATTCCAGCCTCTCCAGTACATGGAGGATTAGAGGACGTTTCGCTCCCACCAGTCCAGGGTGTCATACCTAGCTGACATTATTAAATGATTCTTCTTCAAAATTTACGCTTTATGGTTATCCCAACACCCTCTAACCTCTAATGATGAATCTTAAAATCTTTATTTTCTCTATTACTTATCCGTGACCAGGATTATGAAACACTCAGTGGTTATATACATTGATAAGCAGTCGCATCAGAAATGTCTGAGAGGAAATAAACTTGTTTATAAATCAACAACATGGCTTTAGGCAAGTATACTCATACTGTATCAAGATATCTTAAAGAAAGCAGGGTGTGACATTGTACCTTATCTTCAAATATTATTTAAATTGAGTCTGGATAATTCCTCCTTACCACAGGACTCGAAAAGTGCAACAGTAGTACCGGTACATAAAGGAGGGTGAGAAATAGAATTGAGAATTACAGGCCAAATCAGTTTGACATCAGTGGTAAGTAAATTAATGGAAAGATTGATATGCAACCACATCACAAAAATGTGAGGAATGTAATTGATTTCAAGCAGGCAACATGGGTTCAAGCAAGGATATTCATGTGAATTTCAGTTGGTGGGATATATTCAAGATATTTCAGATTAAATGGACAAGGGAGGCCAAATTGATAGTGTAGCACTAGATCTGTCGAAGGCCTGTGACAGGGTGAGCCATAAAATGGTAGCAAATAAGGTAAAAACTATTGGAGTGGATGAGAGAAAGCGATATTCTGGTTAGAAGAATGTTGAAAAGTAGAAAACAGAAAGTTATTGTAGGAAATGTAGAATCAAAAGAAGTGGAAGTAAAAATGGGAGTGCCGCAGGTAGCGTATTGGAAACATTGTTATTCATTATTCTAATGAATAATTGGGTTGATTGTTTTACTAGCTGATATTAGATTGTTTTCAGATGACATAATGCTATATAAAAGAATCAAAATGATAGAGGATTGTAAACAGTTGCATAATGATCTGGACAGTATATCTAGTTGGGTTGGTAAACATAGATTGAGAAAAATTCAAAGAAGAGTCAGCTTATAGATACACAAATAAAAAGCAAAAGATTAATTATGAATATAAGGTGGGGAAAC
This sequence comes from Vandiemenella viatica, assembly GCA_031002005.1. Classification (NCBI taxonomy): domain Eukaryota; kingdom Metazoa; phylum Arthropoda; class Insecta; order Orthoptera; family Morabidae; genus Vandiemenella; species Vandiemenella viatica. The sequence goes on from JARYHS010004234.1 coordinate 41,328, forward strand.
AATTGCTTGATGAAGACTTGAAATTTAAATATCTGGCATTACATTAGATAACAAGTTTAACTGGGCAAGTCACATTGGACAGGTGGTAGGAAAAGGTTTCAAAATTCTTCACTTGTTGGAGACGTGCATCTGTGGGTACACCCGATGCCGAGCCGAAATCCCCCCACCCCACGGCATGAGGAAGTGACGTCGCATTGACGATAGTGTAATATCTTTGGTTGCAAATTAGACAAGTTAATAACTGTCTTCTTCAGTACTTCATAATTCCACCACTAGATGCCACCACCAGCAAATAGGTAAAATCAATTCAACACACGAAGAAAAAATGGACCTCGCAATTAAGGAAAAACGAAATGAGTACACTAGCCGTTAATTTTTCTTTTTCCATACTGCCATGTGTTGACTTGGAATAAACGTTATTTACCCCAGCAGTTTCTATGATACTCATATGGGACACGAAAAGCAAGTAATCTCAAACTATTTTAGCGTAAGGATAAAATGTTTTTATAACGCAACTCGCCCGTATTCGCGAGGACGCAAACCACGCTTCCTGTCAGGTTTGCTTCCCTATGAAAGCTTTTAAGTAATTAATGTCAAGTAATTGTACTACTTGGAGCAAAAGTGAAAAAAAAAAATACTTTTTGAGCATGTTGTTATTTTATGAACCTGTCTTTGTCGATAAATATTTTCCATACTGCCGTTTGTTGACATCCAATAAACGTTATCTACCCCAGCGGTTTCTATGATACTCTAATGGGACACGAAAAACAAGTAATTTCAATCTATTTTAGGGCAAAGATTAAATGGACCTATAGCGCAACTCGCATGTATATTTCGTTTCATTTGGACTTCGGACATCTCTCTCGTCATACCCAAGATGAATTTCCATCTTCCTTCATTGAATCTTGACTAGATAATGTAAAATAGAAATTTGGTAACTATTAAATATTTTGACAGGAATACTACTAGCATTGGCGGATCCAGGATTTTGTTTTGGGGGGGGGGGGCTAGAACGGACTTTGGTTTGGGGGGGGTGCTTGGCTTGAGAGAATTTTGTTTCAGAGGGCTTGCCTTCTGTGGATTTTGTTTTTTTTTGGGGGGGGGGCTTGAGTCGACCATGCGGTAGTCTTTATAGCCAACCTCAGGTCTCGAATCCTTAAAGCTAAAAAAAAAAAAGTCTGCAAAAATACAATGTCGGTGTGGATCTAGATGATATTGGGG